>JAHHZJ010010298.1:0-10607 GCA_021437245.1 Aegilops speltoides
GAGCACAAGCGAAAGGAAAGCTTAGAAAAGAACATTGTCAACGACTCTGAAGAACTTCTCAAAGCTCAATCTGAAATCAAGCCCTCGGCAAGGATTTGATGCTTAATCTTGATTGGCAAGGAGCCAAGGTGAGATTCATCAATTTGCGAAGAAAATGACAACTATTGCAGCCCCATCGCAACAAGAAAATCCTCGGTGAAGACTCTGCTCAGCTGCTGAAAAGCTGTACCGACTCTGATGACTTTCAACTGGCGATGAGAATAAAGTTCGAGTGATGACTCCATTCCAGCCGTGAAGAAATTCCCATGGCATCCACTAGTGTTGCGCTGAAGAACTGAAGAGATCGAGGGCAAGCTGCACGAGTTGCACTGAAGAAACTGAACCACAGATCCTCAACTCCTCCTGCGCAACACCAACTCCAATTCTTCATACGCTTATGAAGTGAAGAAGACAAAAGGCTGCAGAAGGAGCTGCGTGAAAGAAGGAAGGCATCGTTGCGTCAAATTCTTGACTGCGAAGAAAATGAAGCCAATGACCAGCTCACTTGAAAATCCTATTGATGCGTTCCCATTTCCTCCATGTCGTCTAAGAAATTGTTCCTTATGGAGAACACTACAAGATCCCAGCGGATCGATGAAGAAAATCAATCTGTTGCTACCTCGAACAGTTTGATGAATAAATTGAAGTGGAAGCATTCCCTTCACCTTGATCGTTCTGACCCATGCCTCGGTTCACAGCTAAAGAGCTGGTGTTGAGAAATTGAAAAAGAAGAAGAAGGCGTGGATATTGGGCACTACACGGTGATGAGCGATGACTTTTGGGAAAGTCGGCATCCCAATACTCCTCTCTTCACTCCGATTCAACAAATTCCTCGGTCCCGTACAAGCATTTCAATTGGGCTCTGAAGAAACTCATCCCACTATGCATTCATGAAGAAATTCCAGCCGCTAGTCTTTGAAGAACTCTTCTTGATCCCCAAACTGCACAAGAAGAGAACGAGAAATTCCTCGGCTGAAGCACCGAGATCGCGATTCACGAGGTTGTCTTTGCAAATCAGACACTCCTCTGCCCAAACCGAAGAATCCATTCTCATGCAAGCAAAAATTCAAGGCTGAAGACTTCTTTTACGAGCATGTGTTCTTCACGATTACAATCCATGACTCTGCTCGCATAAGGAAAAAATGCTTACGGACTGCTACTCAAGCCAACTTCTATTCCTCGGTGCTCTTTGACAAGGACAAAATCTTGATCATGAGCATATTCCTCATGTGGATATGGAATCTCTGCCATGCTTGAGCAGTCCTCGAGTTATTCACGATGCGAGGGCTCTTGAACTTCTGCTTGATATTTGTGATTGGAATGAAGAACTCATTCTTGATTCTATGCCACTTTGCATATCACGGAGATCTTGAAGATGTCAATTCATGGGTGCTGGATTGGATGACGAAAACACTCACTACAAGGCACCACCAACTGAATTGCCGTGTCCTTCCTCTTGATCCTCCCCATGAAAGCGCCGTTGCATCTACAATGACCGAGTTGGTGATCATTAAATGCAAGTGCTCATGAAGCCTTTGAAGCGAGGGCAGGCCCTCGAACCAAATTCCTCGTCAAGGAATGTTGTATGTGCCTCGGGTGTCTATCGAATCTGGCGAAGACAATGGGTCCCATCAAAGGCCCGACTCAAATGATGAAGATGTCGTTGGCATCATGAAGAACATGCTTTTCAATATCATTCATGGCGTTCCGTCAACTTCCATGATTTCTTCATGAGGACTCGGCTAATGTTGCAATGTTGCCTTTTGAGTGAAGCATATCGCCTTGGATTATGAGATTCATAAGGGCACGATCTTCTTGAATTACAAAGTGACACTCACGAACCATGGTAGCTACTTGCCCTATTGAAGTCCTCAGCGATCGGTTTCATCATCGATGATAAGGGCAAGGCAGCTTTGTGATTGATGAAGGCATCGTCCATTGGATGGTCAATTCCGTCTAGCTACATCTTACTCCACCAATGCGATTACGCACACATGACCTTTGCCATAAATACTTCACCAAGCAAAAGCCTCAAGCAACGGCACCGGGTGATGGTGGCCGTGAGTTACTCCTCGGTCTTCACGGAAGGTTGAGCATATCAGAAATGGGTGAAGCGTCAATTTGCTGCAATTCTTCACAACATGACCTCAACACATAATGCGGTGAAGAAAAACCGATATTACCTTCATGAAACCCTCAACCCTTTGGGCTGTTCTCACTCATGTATATTCAGCGGAAGAATTGAAGACTATGGGTCTCGAGAGCATTTGGTGAGTCGCACCACCTCGAAGAAATTCAAGAGGTCAAAGTTCGATCTGGTGGCGGTTCTTATTCTTCATGTGCCGATGAACATGAAGATTTGGGCGACTTCTGCGGCGAGCCCTACTTCAACAACCAACCCGACAAGCTGGCGCTCCTCCATCGACTTGAAAATCTTGAGGCGTTAGTCCTCGGTTTGATCCTTTTGGTCATTTGATGACAAGAGGAGAAATCTGAGTTAGTCTTCAAGCGGGTTTATATTATGGGCGTTTTATTAAGTTACAACTCTCGTTCTTCGAAACTTTTATTGGATCGAGTTGTAATCTTAAATCCGATGGTGCCTTGATACTTTTGAGTGCGTGCTCGATGCTTTTGATGCCTTTGAACTCTGAAACTTTGATGTGATATTCCGCATGCTTATTCCTCGTTAATATTATTGCATGCATCTTTGAATCTCATCGGGCACCATATTTCATCATGCATTTCAAATTCTTCATATTATATATCAAATCGTGTATGAATTACAAGATATAGGGGAGATCTCCATGATTCAATTCTTCAAATGTGCATTGCCTCAAAAGCAATTTCCTCACTATGCACATATTAGGGGAGTTCTTCTATATCTTGCAATCAAATTCCTCAATATCGAATTTACACTTCATATGTTTATCCCGTTGAAAACTTAACCTATGTTGTCATCAATCACCAAAGGGGAGATTGTAAGTGCATCTAGTGCCCTTAGTGATTTTGGTGTATTGAAGACTTATAGGTTAAATGGCTGAATCTGTTGTGAGTGTACACGGTCTATAAGTCTATAGGAGTTTGATATTTACAAGAAAGTCGACCCTAAAAATGAAGTTCTTGTTGAAGACTTTGATATTCGAAGACTTTACGAAGACTTTGAAAGTGAAGAAATTGGTGTGACCTTGAAGACTTGATATTCATTGAGGAATATGAGCGTGAAGACTTTTGTTTTTGTAGTTTCATTTTCTCTTTCTTGAGTCATAAAACACCATCTTTGTTAAAGGGATCGAGAAATACTAAGGAAAAATTTCCATGTGATGCTCAACTCAAAATCCTACATCTACCAATCCCTTGAGTGAAGCCATTGGAAATCTCATACTGATTCGAGTCAATTTCTTGATGAAAGAGCCTGATTCTTACAGTCCTTGAGGACTTTGCTCTAGCGAGAGTTTGGAATTCGCCGGTCTTGAATTGCCTACGATGAGAACATGATATACGAGGAATTTAGAGTCAAATTTCCGACCGTTCTTTGCTTCTTGCGGCTGTCCCAAAATATCTTATCCACCTAACGGTCATATCATTGAAGGCCATTTATGTCTTATCATGCGGGCTGCTCCCTAGGCTATAAATAGCGCCCCTACAACCACTAGCTGGTTGGCTGCTCGAAGAACTTGACACTTGTCATTTGAGAGCAACCCATCCTCAGGGACTTTGGCGAAAATCATCAAGTGAGGAAAATCCCAAAACCAAACCCCACAAACCCTAAGTGATTGAGCATCGAAGAAATTGACCTGCGTGGATCCGATGCTTGTTACCTTTGAAGTGTGCTTCTTCCAGACGGTTAGGCGTCAAGGTCTAAAAGCATCAAGAAGTGTGGATGCCGGTGACCAAGTCGTGAATGTTTGGAAGTCACTGAAGACTTACCACAGTGATTGGGCCGAGGCTGCGTGGTCTTAGTTCAAGGAGAATCTGGTGAGGCTGGGTGTCTGAGTTGCGGCTCGGCTGGGTGTCGGGGATTGTGTCCTCGAGTTTAAATACTCGGCCGCTCAACAGACGTCTGGCGAGCAGCAGTTGGAACTGGTTTACCAAATCATTGTCTTCACCAACCGATTGGTTCTATTTCCTCAACTCTTTCATTTCCTCATTCTTGTGTTGAATTTTGTTCATATCGTCCTTGAAGACTTTGGTGAAGACTTTCACAAATTCCTCGAGTTCAATTTCTTGATCTGTTTGTCTTCATCTTGTTATCTGTGTTTCGCTTTCCGTACTCTGTGCTAGTCTTCATTTCATCATGTTGACTATGTTTGTATCCTGTTATGTTACTTACGAGTACATATTCATGCAAGTAGTTCTTAGCTAAGGAATTTCCTCCACAAATTCCTTAGTGAAGAATTCATAAAATCGCATATTCACCCCCTCTAGTCGATATAATGCACTTTCGGCACTAAGCTGCAGGAGCGGTTCCCCTATGAAGAAAATCGGGTTCCCAAAAGTTATGTTGAAAGTCTTTAGGTGAATGTCCTCATGACACCACATGGAAGAACAGGAACCCCGGATCAAATTCTTCATATGGACCAAATTCTTCATATGGATCCAAGTCCTCATATGGACCAAATTCCTCATGTGGATCAAATTCCTCAAATGGATCAAAGTCCTCATATGATTATCATCGTGCTAACAACTCTGTCTCGCAAGGTAGAGCTAAGGGCTATGAATATGTGCATTATTCTTCAAATCATTATGTTCATAAGTCCTCGAAGAATTACTACCTTATTCATATGCTTACCTAACCCCTCTTATGTGAAGCGAAAAGGTTTAGCATCTTTGCCACCTTTCTCATATGGTGCTTTCGCAGAATGATGAATTCTTTGCCACCCCTCCGGATGTGGGTGGTGAAGAAAAAGAACTAATCTCTTCTGCGAGGTCGAGGTCTCGGGCGTGCTTTAACGTCTGAAGAATTTCTTTGGGGACCTAACTGAAATTGCACGAAAGGATGCAGGCGAATCATGATGAAATGAACTTTCATTTCACCGTCCTCATATTGCTATATCATTTCTTGCTTGATGAAATTCATCGATGAACTTGATATCATATTCTTCAGCTGATGAAGCATATGAAGTTGTAAGCTACACTAATTCATCTGCGGGATGATCAACCCAAAACTCTTGAATGGGTTCTCGATGGTGGATGTACAAATCACATGGTGGTGACAAGAATCTATTGATGAATGCTCCTTTAACACCGTCACCTCTGAAGCATATCATCTTTCTTTGAAAAAGGCAAAAAGTCGGTATTGGGTCTTGGTAAGGTTGCAATCTCTAAGGATAAACACATGGACAAAGTCATGCTTGTTGAGTCCTTAGGATACAATCTAATGTCGATCTTGATGCTTTGTGACCTAGATATGGTTGTTGTCTTTGGCAAGTATCGTGTGTTGTGATTATGGAAGGCTGACAATTCCAAAGTCTTGAAGGCTTTAGGAGAGGAGATCGTATATTGTTGATTTCTCTCTGAGGACCACAACCAGGCGTGTGCCTACTTGCAAAAGCTTGAGAAGGCTGGCTATGGCATCGGCGACTTAGTCACTGAGGCATGAGGAATTTGAACACGCTTGCGAAGAAGAAGCATGTCAATTGCATTGAGAATGTCAAATTCCTCAAGGATCATTTATCGGAACACTGTGAAGTGGAAAAATGGCCAAGGCCAAGCATCCATGAAGACTATCATGACCACTACCCATCCATTGAATTGCTTCACATGGACCTCTTGGACCTAATCATTATTCAGCGTCACTAATGACTTTTGTCATTGTTGATGATTATTCTCGATATACATGGGTACACATAGTTACTTTCAAACATGAAGTCGGAAGTCTTCAAACAATTTTCCTCGAGGGCTTCAACCAACTTTGGTGTGAAGATCAAGCATATCGAAGTGACAATGGGATGAGTTCAAGAATTCCGACCTTGATGCCTATCTTGGTGAACTTGGTATTACTCATGAATTATCTGCTCCCTATACTCCTCGGCAAAATGGGCGTCATGGAGCATGAAACAGAACTCTCATTGAGATGGCTGCACTATGCTTGATGAATACAAAAGCGCCTCGGCGTTTTTGGATTGATACAATTGATCTGCGTGCCACATCATCAACAGTATATCTTCACAAATTCTTCAAGAAGGCGCCTATGAACTCCTCACGACAAGAAACCCAATGTGAGTTATTTCAAAGTCTTGATTGCTAAATGTTGGATTAGAGATCCTCACCACAACTCTAAATTTGCACGAAAGCACATGAAGTTTTATGCTTGGTTATGGAAAGGACTCGCACACCTCTGAGTCTTCAACATTGTTCTTCACAAGATTGTTGACCTTTGTAGATGTCTGACTTCGATGAAACTAATGGCTGCAAAGAGGCACCTACTTTCTGTGTTAGATGAACCAGCACTGAGGATGCTATCAAGCTCAAAACAGCGAGGATATAATTCCTCTTGAAGAATCTGCTGAAGAATTCATTCCTATTCATGAAGAGCGTCGGTGATGCACGAAGAGCGTGATGAGGAAAATGGTCTTGAAGAAAATGCTAATCAAATTCCTCGGCGACAACCAGCTCATCCGTGTTGCAAAAGAAGTGCAAGTGTAGAAGATCATCGATGACATTAGCGCACCATGTCCTCTCCTGCGCTCAAAAGCTTCACATTTATCTAACTTTTGTGGGCACTATGCTTTTGTGTCTATCACGAGCCCACTAAGGTAGATGAAGCATTTACGGGCAGGAGTGGATTCAGGCTATGCAAGAAGAATTACATCGAGTTCAAGCTTAACAATGTGCAGGAATTGGTCGAATCGCGGATCCTCATAAACATAATATCATTGGCGAAAGTGGATCTACCGCAACAAGCAAGATGAAAAATGGCCTTGTGGTGAGGAATAAGCACGACTAGTAGCTCAAGGCTACAGAGGTTGAAGAATTGATTTCGATGAAACTTTTGCACTGTTGCTAGACTTGAGGCTATTCATATTACTTGCTTCGCTAACCATCATGATATCATCTTATATCAAATGGATGTGAAAAGTGCATTCCTCAATGGTAAGCTTGAGGAAGAAGTATATGTTGCTCAACCCCGGTTTTGAAGATCCAAGAATCGACAAAGTCTTGAGACTCAATAAGGCCCTCTATGGCCTCAAGCAAGCCCCTCGGCGTGGTATGATACATTGAAGGAATTCTTTGTGAAGAATGGCTTCACACCGGTTCACTCGACCCTACTCTCTTTACTAAATCTTATGATGGTGAACTGTTTGTGTGCCAAATATATGTTGATGATATTATCTTTGGCTGTCTTGACCAAGCGTTATAGTGATGAATTTGCCTATATGATGAGTGAAGAATATCAAATGTCTATGATGGGAGAGTTGAAATTCTTCTTAGGTCTTCAAATCCGTCGGTGCGCAATGGCATATTCATATCTCGGAGAAATACCTCAAAGATGTCTTGAGGAAATTCGGCATGCAAGGCGCAAAGGCGTCAAAATTCCTATGCCCACAAATGGCCATCTATGCCTTGATGAAAATGGTATTGACTTGATCACAAGGTATCTTGCTCCATGATTGGTTCTTTATTGTACTTATGTGCATCTAGGCGGATATAATGCTTAGTGTTTGCATGTGTGCCCGATTTCAAGCTGCAGAAGGAATCACACCATAAGGTTGTGAAGCATATTCTTGATATCTAGCTCACACACCAACTCTAGGATTATGGTACCCCAAAGGGCTCGCTTTTGATCTCATTGGATATTACGACTCGACTATCTTTGGTGATCGTGTGGACCATAAGTCAACATCGGCACTTGTCATTTCCTCGGACGATCTTTGATGCATTGGTCCTCGAAGAAAGCGAGCTGCGTATCACATCTCTTGCTCAAGCTGAATATATTGCTGCTTGGCTCATCTTGTGCTCAAGCTGCTTTGGATGAAACAAACCCTCAAGGACTATGGCGTCAATGTGAAGAATGTGCATCTCCTCTGCGACAATGAGAGTGCCATCAAGATTGCTCACAACCAGTTCAGCACTTTCGAAGACAAAGCACATCAGATTCGTCATCATTTTCTTCGTGATCATGTGTTGAAGGCGACATCTCCATCGAGCATGTGAAGGCGAAGAACAGCTAGCTGATATCTTCACCAAGCCCTTGGATGAGAAGAGATTTAGCAAGTTGCGGTGTGAGCTAAATATCTTAGAGTCTTGAATGTTCTTTGAAAAGGACACACATCCTAACACTTATGCCAAATTGATGACTTAGATGTGCAACACATGAAGAAACATTTTTCTTCAATCAATGAAGAATAACACTCTAAATGTGAAGAAATTAATGAAGAATTTGATTCTCAGAACCCTACAACAATTATGCAGCGATTATGAAATCATCATTCTTATCTGATGAGCCACACCACCACAAAAGTTGAAAATCTTCAATTTGAGTTTTCCTCATTTTGAAATTCTTGATCTTTCAAATTCTTCAACTTTGCAAAATCTTCCTTTGTTTCCGTCGTTTTTCTTCATTGGCTATTTCTTATGGCTATTTCTTATGGCTATTTCTTCAAGTTGCATTTTACGCTAAGTGAATGTGATGGGACCCTTCCCCTCTATGCTATACTCAACCCAATCTATTCACAAATTCTTCATGTGCGTTCTATTTGAAACCTGTTCAAAGTCTTCCTTTGTGTCCTTGTTAGCTGAAGAAATTGCGAGCGAAACTTTAAAACAAATCTTATCCAGATTTTCGGTTTTACCTCTCAAACCGTTCGCATCCCATGATGCATTATTATAATCACCCACGATCTTACGATCTCATCGCACGATACATGGGTGACACATGTCGTGAAGGAGAAAGAGGCAGGGGCATGTTCATCCCAAAATCTTGGCGAATAGTTTTTACATGACTATAAATACCCTCTCCCTTCCTCACTTCATTTACTCTGCTTTCGTCGCTATCTCTCGCTCGAGCTCCTCAAACCTAAGCGCCGCCGCTTCTCCATCGCCGCCGGTGAGGAAGAGCTTCCTTGCCTCGACCTTGTCGCCCGTCGTACTCGCGCCCGCTGGAAATCTTCACTCCCGCCGCGTAGCTATCTCCCTCTGCCAAGTTAGGCGTGGGAGATCGAGACAGACGAACTTCATATATTCATCTCGGTTAAATCGTGTTCTTGATTCGGAGTAATTAAAAGTCACTTTTATTACTCACTTTGATTCTTAAGTTTTCTGAAAATCTTCAAAGGTGTTTTATTCTTCAAATCTTCACATATGAAGACCTCACACCTTGTATGCTCTTGATCCATCTCTTTAAGCACTCATTTTCTTCAAGATTCCTCAATTGTGCGGATTTTCGATCTGTACAACTCTAGAACCTAAGACAAGAACGCTTAGTGAAATTCCTTAAGGCTCAACTGGTCAAATTCCTCAAAACTTGTCTTTTTGAAAACTCTTACGAGAGCATATGACCTCTCCAAATTCCTCGCACCTACATTACATTTCATAGGTACTCATGTCATTTGCTGAATCACTAGGTTCTCATCAACTTAACTCATTTGAGCGTTCCTCGAAGAAAAACTGCATACTTCTTGAGTGCTCAATTGTTCAAATTCCTCATCTGAAGAAAATGGCTGAAGAAAGAGACCGATGAAAGGAGGAAATAAACCGAGGTCATGACAGCTTTGAAATCACGATGAAATATACAAGGATTATTGCACACTGATGAAGCCAAGTTTGGCAAAGAAAACAAGAATCGCGCAAAGTCGCATCGGAGGATTGAACAAAGATGGGCACGAGAATGGAGGAATATCGATATGTTACTCCTAAGTACATGAAGAAATTAGCCTTAAATCCTCCATGCCCAAGAGCTCCGTTGGCTTTGGCCAAGTAGCTGATCCCACCAGCATAAAGCGTGGTGAGGACTTTCTGAAGAATCGGCTAGGCGCCAAGCAAAACTAGCAAGGCAAGCCAAAGAGGCAATGAGGAAATTCAATGAGGATTACGCTTGCTCTTGCTCTTGAGACCTCGGTCAGCCGAGAAATCAATGCTCGAAGAAGCCTACTCGTAAGCCAAGTGCTTCACCTTGGCGCCCTCACGGCCAAGTTCCTCGGTGCGCCCTCACGGCAAATTCCTCGGGCCTCTTGCTCCATCAAAGTCCTCGGTAGCTCCTCCAAGTCCTCAACTCCTGTGCATCGGCTACATGCCAAAGGACTCGGGGTTTCTCAATTATTCTTGGTGTCTCGGCAAGTTCCTCAATTTGCACCAATGTCCTCATTGAGGCCCCTCTCTATTGAAGACAAAAGCAACGGTGGGCCGGTCCTCGGCCAAGTCCAAGGAAGAAATAGGTTGCATTCAAGTGCCCTCGATGATGAGGCCTCGATGAAGGACTTCTGAAATCATCGAGACAGACAACAAAGGCTGCTAGAGCCAAGGGCACATCTGTGCCCTTGCTTTTGGATCGAAGAAGATCCTTGACTACATTGACCTCTGGCATCGGGATCAAACACTCCAATGCGATCTGCCTCGACTCTGGTCAAAGT
>JAHHZJ010010301.1:0-16319 GCA_021437245.1 Aegilops speltoides
ATTTTGATATTGCGATCTATATGTCTCTTCGATTTACGCTATCTTTTGGGGTTATGTTTAGAGACAGCCACATTCACGTTAAATAGGGCACCGTCAAAATCCGTTGAGGCGACACCTTATGAACTATGGTTTGGCAAGAAACCAAAGTTGTGCGTTTCTTAAAGTTTGGGATCGATGCTTATGTGAAAAAGCTTCAACGATAAGCTCGAACCCAAATCGAATGTGTCTTCATAGGATACTCAAAGAGCGTTGGGTACACCTTCTATCACAGATCCGAAGGCAAGACATTCGTTGCTAAGAATGGATCCTTTCTAGAAGGAGTTTCTCTCGAAAGAAGTGAGTGGAGGAAAGTAGAACTTGATGAGGTAGCTACCTACTCCCTTGTTGGAAAATAATACATCACGGAACCGGTTTTGTGCGTCAAAACCAACTAGTGAGGAAGTTAATGATGATGATCATAGAACTTGAGATCAAGTTATCTGAGAACCTCGTGGAGTCGAGCGGTAAGATCCGCACGTGGTACGGTAATCCTATTGGAAGTTATGCTACTAGATCATGATGAACCTACAAACTATGAAGAAGCGATGGTGAGCCAGATTACGCAAAATGGCTTGAAGCCATGAAATCGAGATGGGATCCATGTATGAGAACAAAGTATGGACTTTGGTTGACTTGCCGATGGTCGGCAAGCAATTGAGAATAAATGGATCTTCAAGAAGAAAGTGGCGGCAGGTAATTTCTTGTCTACAAAGCTCGACTTGTTGCAAAGGTTTCGACAAGTTCAAGGGTTGACTCGATGAGACCTTCTCACCGTAGCGATGCTTAAGTCTGTCGAATCATGTTAGCAATTGCGCATTTATGATTATGAAATTTGGCAAATGGATGTAAAAGCTGCATTCTGAATGGATTTACGGAGAAGAGTTGTATATGATGCAACAGAAGGTTTTATCGATCCAAGGGGCTAACAAAGTGTGCAAGCTCGGCGATCCATTTATGGACTGGTGCAAGCCTCTCGGAGTTGGAATAAGCGTTTTGATAGTGTGATCAAAGCATTTGGTTTTATCTGACTTTTGGAAGCTGTATTTACAAGAAAGTGAGTGGGAGCTCTGAGCATTTCTAATATTATATGTGGATGACATATTATTGATTGGAAATGATATAGAATTCTGGATAGCATAAAGGGATACTTGAATAAAAGTTTTTCAATGAAAGACCTCGGTGAAGCTGCTTACATATTGGGCATTAAGAACTATAGAGATAGATCAAGGCGAATTGGACTTTCACAAAGCACATACCTTGACAAAGTTTTGAAGAAGTTCAAAATGGATCAAGCAAAGAAAGGGTTCTTGCACTGTTTGCAAGGTGTGAAGTTGAGTAAGACTCAAAGCCCGACCACTGCGGAAGATAGAGAAAATGGAAAGTGTTCCCTATGCTTGACAGGCTCTATCATGTATGCAATCTTTGTGACACGATGTGTGCCTTGCTATAAGTCTAGCGAGGAGTACCAAAGTAATCGAGTGGATCACATGACGGTCAAGAACATCTGAAATACGAAAAGGACTAAGGATATGTTTCTTGTATATGGAGGTGACAAAGAGCTCATCGTAAATGGTTATGTTGATGCAAGCTTTGACAGCGTCGAGACGATTCTAAATCGCAAACCGGATCGTATTTACATTAAGCGGTGGGTATCGGTTAGTGCGTTCAAAGCAAAGCGTCGTGGCGGGATCTACTGTGAGCGGAATACATAGCTGCCGGAAGCAGCCAATGAAGGAATGCGGAAGAAGGAGTTCATATCCGATCTAGGTGTCATACCTAGTGCATCGGGTCCAATGAAAATCTTTGTGACAATACGGAGCGATTGCCTTGCGAAGGAATCCAGTTTCACAAGAGACCAAACACATCAAGAGGCGCTTCAATTCCATCAGGATCTAGTCTGGGTGGGAGACATAGAGATTTGTAAGATACATACGGATCTGAATGTTGCGAACCGTTGACTAAGCCTCTTCCACGAGCAAAACATGATCAACACCAAGACTCCATGGGTGTTAGAATCATTACTATGTAATCTAGATTATTGACTCTAGTGCAAGTGGGAGGCTGAAGGAAATATGCCTAGAGGCAATAATAAAGTTATTATTTATTTCCTTATATCATGATAAATGTTTATTATTCATGCTAGAATTGTATTAACGGAAACATAATACATGTGTGAATATATAGACAAGCAGTGTCACTAGTATGCCTCTACTTGACTAGCTTGTTAATCAAAGATGGTTATGTTTCTAACCATGAACAAGGAGTTGTTATTTGATTAACAAGGTCACATCATTAGTTGAATGATCTGATTGACATGACCCATTCCGTTAGCTTAGCACCGATCGTTTAGTATGTTGCTACTGCTTCCTTCATGACTTATACATTTTCCTATGACTATGAGATTATGCAACTCCGTTTCGGAGGAACACTTTGTGTGCTACCAAGCGTCTAGCGATGCTGGGTGATTATAAAGGTTCTCTACAAGTGTCTCGAAGGTACTTGTTGGGTTGGCGTATTCGAGATTAGGATTTGTCCTCCAATTGTGGGAGAGGTATCTCGGCCCTCTCGGTAATACACATCACTTAAGCCTTGCAAGCACTTCAACTAATGAGTTAGTTGTGAGATGATGTATTAACGAGTAAAGAGACTTGCGTAGAGATTGAACTATGTATTGGATACCGATGACGAATCTCGGAGCAAGTAACATACGATGACAAAGGGACAGCGTATGTTGTTATGCGGTTTGACCGATAAAGATCTTCATAAATATGTAGAACCAATATGGGCATCAGGTCCGCTATTGGTTATTGACGGAGGCGTGTCTCGGTCATGTCTACATGTTCTCGAACCGTAGGTCCATGCGCAAGGTTTCGATGGCGGTTATTATGAGTTTATGTATTTTGATGTACGAAGGTTGTTGAGTCGAATGTGATCAGGACATGAGAGTCTCGAAATGCTCGAGACATAAAGATTGATATATTGGACGGATATATTTGGACCTTGGAAAGGTTCGGATGAGATTGGGATTATACGAGAGTTCGGGAGGTTGGAACCCCGAGTAAGTATGGGCCTTATTGGGCCTTAGTGGAAGGAGGAGAAGGAGCAGAGGCGCCCCAAGCCCAATCCGGGTGGGAGGGGCCGCCCCCTTTCCTCTCTCCTCCCTCTTCCTTCCCTCTCCTACTCCTAATAGGAAGGGGGCCAAACCTACTTGGAGTAGGTTTGCCCCCTAAGGCCTCCCCCTTGGGCGGCCTCCTCCTCCTCCCTCCTTTATATCTGGGGGTGGGGCACCCCATAGAACACAAGTTGATCATTGAGATCGTTCCTTAGCGTGTCGGTGCCCCCTCACGATATTACACCTCGGTCATATTGTGGCGGTGCTTAGGCGAAACCCTGCGCAGGAGAACATCAAGATCGTCTGCGTCGTCGTCGTTGTGAACTCCTCCCGATGCCTCTTTTGGATCGGAGTTAGGGTGCATCATCGAGCTGTACGTGTGTCAAGAACTTCGGAGGTGCGAATTGATTGCTTGGATCGGTTGGACCAGGAAGGACGTCGACTACTTCCTCTCGTTGCGTCAGCGCTTCCGCTTGATATCAGTGCGTAGACAACCTCTCCCCTCTCGTTGCTATATCATCACCATGATCTTGCTGAAGGAAATATGCCTAGGCGATAATAAAGTTATTATTTATTTCCTCATATCATGATAAATGTTTATTATTCATGCTAGAATTGTATTAACGGAAACATGATACATGTGTGAATACATAGACAAACATATAGTCACTAGTATGCCTCTACTTGACTAGCTCATTAATCAAAGATGGTTATGTTTCTAACCATAGACATGTGTTGTCATTTGATTAAATGGGATCACATCATTAGGAGAATGATGTGATTGACATATCTATCCGTTACAGCACTTGATCGTTTAGTATTACGCTGTTGCTTCCTTCATGACTTATACATGTTCCGTAACTATGAGAATGTGTAACTCCGTTTACGGAGGAACACTTTGGTACTAAGCGTCCTGCGTGCTTGGGTGATTATAAAGGAATACTACGGTGTTTCAGAAGGTACATGTTGAGTTGCATAATTAGAGATTAGGATTTGTCCTCGATTGTGGGAGAGTATCTACGGGCCCTCTCGGTAATACTCATCACCTAAGCCTTGCAAGCATGTAACTAATGAGTTAGTTATGAGATGCGTATTGAGCAGTAAAGACTTGCGATACGAGATTGAACTAGGTATTGGATCTGGCGATCAAATCTCGGGCAAGTAACTATCTACGATGACAAAGGAACAAAGTATGTTGTTATGCGGTTTGACGATAAAGATCTTCGTAGAATATGTAGGAACCAATATGGGCATCAGGTCCACTATTGGTTATTGACCGAGCGTGTCTCGGTCATTCTACATGTTCTCGAGAATAGATCCTGCAGCAAGGTTTCGATGGCCAGTTATATTATGAGTTTATGTATTTTGATGTATCGAAGGTTGTGAAGGAAATATGCCTAGAGGCAATAATAAAGTTATTATTTATTTCCTTATTTCATGATAAATGTTTATCATTCATGCTAGAATTGTATTAACGGAAGCATGATACATGTGTGAATGCATAGACAAAACAATATGTCACTAGTATGCCTCTACTAGACTAGCTTGTTAATCAAAGATGGTTATGTTTCGACCATGAACAAGGAGTTGTTATTTGATTAACAAGGTCACATCATTAGTAGAATGATCGATTGACATGACCCATTCCCTTAGCTTAGCACGATCGTTTAGTATGTTGCTCTGCTTTTATCCATGACATATACATGTTCTGTAACTATGAGATTATGCAACTCCGTTTACGGAGGAACACTTTGGGTGCTACCAAGCGTCTGGCGTAAGCTGGGTGATTATAAAGAGTACTACAGGTGTCTCAAAGGCAGATGTTGGGTTGGCGTATTTGAGATTAGGTTTTGTCCTCCGATTGTGGAGAGGTATCTCTGGCCCTCTCGGTAATGCACATCACTGACCTTGGCCTAAAAATTTTTGGAAATTATTCGGTTAAAGCTTGGCCATCGAGCCTGGTTTTATGGTTTGGGAAATGTTTTGCAAAGGAAACAAGTAGTTGTTGGGCGGAAACAAAGATCTTCCTAAAATGTAAACCTTTGGGTTCAGGCCGGTATTGGTTAGATGAAAGCCGGCCCGGAACCGAATTACGCCTTAAGGTTTACCGGTTTTTGAGTTTTGTTTTGTTAAGGTTGGCCGGTGGTGGGCGGGTCTCTTCAACTTTAATTTGAACCAGTTTGGGTTGGTTTGAGGAAGGTTTAAAGCGGGAGTTTTTGAACCCAAATAAATGTTGTGGGTTTTAGTGGGGGAGAGGGCCGCCCTTGGCCCTCCCCCTTTGCCAACAACAAAGAAGGGCCTTTTTTTTCGGGGCCAATGGTTAGAATTTGAATGGTCCGGGCGGATTGGCCATTTTTTTTATTGAGGGGGCATTTTGAACAAGTTAATCCTGGAAGGCCTTAGGGTTGTCCCCTTTATTGGTTGTGCTGAAGCAATAAACCCTTTATAAACTAAGCGGTTGCCGTGTCGTTAAACCCCTTGAATTTGGCGGGCGAAACGATGGCTTCGGTTGGAAGAACGGGGTCGTGGTGGCCCGAATGGTGGATCATGGGGTCTTTCGTTGGGATCCTTGGGGCACAAGGGATGTGGACCAATCTTCATTATAATTGATTTGCTGTGGTGTTTTTAAATTCCTTTTGCATTCTTATTTTTGGTTTGATTTTGCGGTAGAAAAAGTGATTTCATAAATTATTCCAAAGTGTTCTCCCGGTTCACCGGTTTGGAAATTCGGCCCCCGGACACCCGTGAGTTCGGGTGGTTTTCCTTCTACACCGGGTTGCAAAGGGTTTCTGCCTTCATTTATTGGAACCAGTTTGGTTGGCCTTGGGAAACGGAGACCGAAAGGTCGGGTTGTTTATTAGGTGAATGGTTCCTTAAGGTTCACCAGAAAATTTACCCAACCCGTAGAGGGGTTAATTGGTTTTAGGGTTGGATTTGGTCAACGTGATCAATTTTAATTGATAGAGATTGTTTTTCAAGTTTGGGAGGGTTTTAAGTTTAATTTATGAATTAATTGAACTTTTAAATTTATCATAACTTAGCTGGTAAAGATTTTGGCAAAATGTTGAGAATCAATGTTGGCGTTGGTTGTTTCATTGGTTGGTTTTGAAATGGGTTCCTAAGAAAATTGTGTTGAAAATTTATACAATTGATTTGCGGATTTTAATCCTTTATGGATTTATCCTTCTTTTTTGGAAAATTATGTTCCTAAAATTTCAAAGGCTGGGTAGCAGGCCAAATTAAGGGCGGACAACGTTATGAGGTTTGGTAAGCTCTTAATCTACGGTAAGGGTTTTGCACCACCTTTGGAGAATTCGGGAACTTCAAAGATGTTTTGAAATCCTGGAACCAAGAAAGGTTCGGAATTTAAAGTTAATATTTCAACAAAAGAGTTAAATTGAAATCCTTCAACAAGTTTATGGTTTAAAGGATTTGGAAGGAATCCTTAACTAGGAGATGTTTCCAATGGGGTTCTTAAAAAATTAATTGGGAATTAAATTTTCGGAATTAAGTTGGTGATTTTGCAAATTTTTAGTCAAATCCCCAAGTTTGTTTTGAATTTCCTGAAATTGGAAAATTTAGTACAAGGGATGCGGAAAATGTTCGATTTTTCATTGTGTTGAAAATTTGAAGAGGGGTAGAAATTCAAGGAAGGGATCAAGGTTATGGGTTTGGACCAAAGATCCACTTAAGTTTAAGGAAAAGGGCAAAGGAAAGGGAACTTCAAAGAGTTTTGAACAAGGCCAAGGTTGTTCCGGGAAGAAGAAACTAACAAAACCGGGAGGTTAAATTTCAAAAGGAAATGGCCTTTGGGGAATCCTAAATATTTGGTGGATTAAGAAGGATTCAAAGTTGAAAAGGGGATTAATTTGAATAAATGGTGTTTGAAGTTCTTTACCTAAAGGTTTATAGCCCCTGTTATTTGGTATTGGTTTTGGGTTGCTAAGGTAGAAATTCGAAAGCAAAGGGAGGTTGCAAATAAGCGAAAAAAGGGAAAGGGAAAGGGAATTGTGTTGAAAAAAGTTTCAAGAAAGGAAATGAACAAAATAACAAATCCTTACTTTCGGGAAATGGTTTTGGAACCAAAATTTATTTGGTGGTTTGGGTTGGCAAATGAAAAAGAATTTATTATGTTTATTGTTTGATTAATTCATTTTAATTAAGGAGAATTAAAGCTATTAATTATTTAACATTGGAATAAAACCTTTAGGTTAAAAATGAAAATGGTTCTTGGATTAATTTGAAATATTCAAATTATTGAAACCAAAATTGAAAGTTAATAATGATGGTGAACTTATTTGTGCCTTGCCGTTTTGGTCATAATGGTGTTAAGCATGAAAAACTCCATCGATTGGGATTTTGGAATCACTTGATTTTGAATCACTTGATGCTTGAACCATGCCTCATGGGCAAGATGCTAAAACTCCGTTCTCGGAACAATGGAACAAACCTTGAACTTTTGGGAAATAATTACTTACCGTTATGGATCCAATGAGTGTTGATGCTCGTGGAAGTATTTAATTTTGACCTTCACAAGATGATTTGGGGATATGGGTATATCTACTTGATGAAACATAAATGCGAAATAGTTGAAAGGTTCAAAGAATTTCAGGTGAAGTGGAAAAATCAAACAAGAAAATAAAGTTTCTGCGATCGATCCGAAGGAAATATTTGAGTTTGAGTTTGGTCTTCAATTAAAACAATGTGGAATAGTTTCAACTCCCAACTGGAACACCATAATGTTATGGTGTGTCCAAACATAAATTAACCGCACTTTATTGGATATAGTGCAATCTATGATTTTCTTATTTACCAATATCATTTTGGGGTTATGCTTAGAGGCGGCCATTCACAAATAGAACAATCAAAAAATCCGTTGAGGCGACACCTTATGAACTATGGTTTGGCAAGCCAAAGTTGGTTTCTTAAAGTTTGGGGTCGATGCTTATGGAAAAAACTTCAACTGATGCTCGAACCCAAATGAAATGTGTTTAAGGATACCCAAAGAGCGGGTTGGGTTAACCTTCTATCCCAGATCCGAAGGCAAGACATTGTTGCTAAAATGGATCCTTTCTAGAAAGGGTTTCTCTCGAAAGAAGTGAGTGGGAGGAAAGTGGAACTTGAGGGTAATGTACCTTCTCCCTTATTGAAAGTAGTTAATTGAAACGGTTTACGAGACACCTACACCAATAGTGAGGAAGTTGATAATGTTGATCATGAAACTTGAGATCAAGTTCTTCGAACCTCGTGGATCGCGATAAGATCCGCACCGGTGATGCGGTAATCCAATTACGGAAATCATGTACTAGATCCAATGAACCTCGAACTATGAAGGCGATGGTGAGCCGATTCCATAAAAATGGCTTGAGGCCATGAAATCGAGATGGGATCCATGTATGAAAACAAAGTATGGACTTTGGTTGACTTGCCCGGTAGGCAAGCCAATAGAAAACAAATGGATCTTCAAGAAGAAGGAATTGGCCGGGTAATATTCTTCTACAAAGCTCGACTTGTGCAAGGGTTTTCGACAAGTTCAAGGTTGACTACGATGAGACCTTCTCACCCGTGGATGCTTAAGTCCGTCCGAATCATGTTGCAATTGCCCATTTATGATTATGAAATTTGGCAAATGGATGTAAAAATTCTGAATGGATTTAAAGGAAGAGTTGTATATGACAACGGAAGGTTTTATCGATCAAAGGGGCTAACAAAGTGTGCAAGCTCCTGATCCATCTAATTTGGTGCAAGCATCTCGGAGTTGGAATATCGCTTTGATGAGTTGATCCATATAGTTTTTTGAACAAGGTGAAGCATTTATTTACTAGAAAGTGAGTGGGAGCACTACATCATTTCGATAAGTATATTGAATGACATATTGTAGATCGGAAATAATGTAGAATTATTAAAAGCATAAAGGAGTGTTTGAAAAGGTTTTTCAAAGGAAGACCTCGGTTGGCCTTAATATTGAGCATCAAATCTATAGAGATAGATCAAGGCGCGATAAGTTTTTCAATGAGAACATACCTTGACAAGATTTTGAAGTAATTCAAAATGGAGCAGTCAAAAAGAAAGTTCTTGCACTGTTACAAGGTGTGAAATTGGAGTAAGACTCAAAAATCCGACCCGGAAGAAGAAAAGAAGAATGAAATCATTCCCTATGCCTTGGCCATAGGTTCTATAAAGTATGCTATCTTTGTGTCCAGATCATTGTATACCCTACTTGAGTTAAGGCAAGGAATACAATGGTGATCTAGGGTAGATCCGGAGGACGCGGTCAAAATTATCCTTATGGAATAAGGATATGTTTCCGATTATGGGGTGACAAAAAGGGTTAGGTAATTAAAGGGTTACGTCGATGCAAGTTTTTCCGATCGGAAACTCTAAGTCTTCTGATACATATTGGTGGGAGCAATTAGCTAGGTAGCTCCTCGAAACATTGAACATAGAAAATTGCAAAATACATAACGGATCTGAATGTGAAAGACCGTTGAAAGCCTTCCACGAAAAAACAATGAACAAGACTCCATGGGTGTTAGAATCATTACTATGTAATCTAGATTATTGACTCTAGTGCAAGTGGGAGGCTGGGAAATATGCCCTAGAGGCAATAATAAAGTTATTATTTTTCCTTTTCATGATAAATGTTTATCATTCATGCTAGAATTGATTAACAGGAAAATTGATACATGTGTGAATGCATAGACAAAACAATATGTCACTAGTATGCCTCTACTAGACTAGCTTGTTAATCAAAGATGGTTATGTTTCCGACCATAACAAAGGGTTGTTATTTGATTAACAAGGTCACATCATTAGTAGAATGATTGGATTGACATGACCCATTCCCTTAGCTTTTACGATCGTTTAGTATGTTCTTTGCTTTTATCCATGACAATACATGTTCCTTAACTATGAGATTATCAACTCCGTTTAGGAGGAACACTGGGTGCCCAAGCGTCCTGGCAAAGCGGGTGATTATAAAGGTACTACAGGTGTCTCCAAAAGGGATGTTGGGTTGGCGTATTTAGAATTAGGTTTTGTCCTCCGATTGCCGGGAGAGGTATTCTGGGCCCTCGGTTGCACATTGAAGCCTTGGCACTACAACTAATGAGTTAGTTGTGAGATGATGTATTGGAACGAGTAAAAGACTTGCCGGTAGCAGATTGAACTAGGTATTGGATCCGACGATCGAATCTCGGGGCAAGTCTACCGATGACAAAGGGGCAATTTATTTGTTATGCGGTCGACCGACAAAGATCTTCGTAGAATATGTAAAGGAACCAATAAATCCAGGTCCCTTTTTGGTTATTGACGTGGTTCTAGGTCATGTCCATTGTTCTCGAAGTAGGGTCCGCAACAAGGTTTGATGGCGGTTATTATGAGTTTATGTTTTTGATGTACCGAAGAAGTTGGGTCCGGATGTGATCACGGACATGGGGAGTCTCGAAATGGTGGAGACATAAAGATTGATATATTGGAAGCCTATGTTTGGAGTTGAATGGTTAAGGCGGCGGTTCTGGGAAGGAAAATTTGGAACCCCGGGGAAGTAAATGGGCCATAGTGGGAAGGGAAGGAAGGGCCAGCCCTGGGTGGCGGCCCTTCCCCCCCGGTCCTACTAGGGTAGGAAGGGGGCCGGCCCCCTCTCTCTTTCCCCTCAGGAATCCTAGTCCAACTAGGTTGGAAATTCTCGGAGGGTAGGACTCCCTTGTGCGCCACCCTTGGCCCAAAGCCCCCTCCCCTTGCTCCTTTATTCTGAGGGGGGGCACCCTGGACACCAAGTTGATCACGGATGTTCCTTGCGGTCTGGGTGCCCCCCACCATATTCCACCTCGGTACTTCCTTGAAAGCTTAAGGGCCCCTTGCGTGAAACATCAAGATCGTCCTGCCCCGTCGTCTTGGGGAAACTCTCCCTCGACCTTTGGCTGGATTGGAGTCGAGGGCGTCATGAGCTATGCGGTGTCAAAAAACTTGGGGCGTAATGTGGCGCCCGGGATCGGTGGATCGCGAGGAGGCGTTGACTACTTCCTCTCGTTGTGAAAGCCCGGGTTCACAAAGGGTATTGGACAACCTCTCCCCTCGTTGCTATTCATCACCAGATCTTGCGTGTGCGTGGGAAATTTTGAAATTCTCGTTCCCCAACAGTTGGAGTCCGGGATATGATCCCGGACATGGGGAGTCTCGAAATGGTGAGACATAAAATTGATATATTGGCCGGATATATTTGGACACGGAATGGTTGGGAAGTTTGGGAACATCTTGAACTCGGGGAGGTTACGGAACCCCAGTAATTATGGGTTATTGGGCCCCTAGTAGAAAGGAGGGAGAAGGAGCAAGAGGGCGCCCCAAGGCCAATCCGGGTGGGTGGGGGACCCCCCTTTCCTTCTCCTTCCCCTTCTCCTTCCCTAGTACTACTCCTTCCTTCCCTCCATGTTGGATTAGGAAAAGGAAACCTAGGATGGGTTTCCCCCTCCCTTGGGCCCCGGGCCACCACCTCCTCTCCCTCCTTTATATCACAGGGTGGGGGGCACCTAGGAACACAAGTTGATCATTGATGGTTCCTTGCCGTGTGCGTGCCCCCCTCCATCATATAACACCCGTCATATTGTTGCGGTGCTTAAGGGAAGCCTGCGGCGGGAAAACATCAAGATCGTCCCAGGTCGTCTTGGGGAACTCCCCGGAACCCTCTTGGATTGGAGATGGGAGGTGCGTCATCAGTGTCTGTGGTGTCAAGAACTGGAGGTGCAATGCTTGGTGCTTGGATCGGTCGGGACCGGGGCGTCGACTACTTCCTCTACGTTGCGTCAACCTTCCCGGTTGAGAGTGCGTGGGCGACACTTTTCCCCTCGTTGCTATATTATCACCATGATCTTGCGTGTGCGTAGGAAATTTTTGAAATTACTCGTTACCCGATGGCATCCAGCCTAGGTTTTATCGTTGATGTTATATGCCGGTAGAACACAAATTGAGTTGTGGGCGATATAAGTCATTTGCCTACCGGCATGTCATACTTTGGTTAGCGGTATTGTTGGATGAGGCGGCCCTAGACCGGCAGCGTCGCTTCTGGGGGCTGGTTTTTACCCGGCACATGGTGACTAAGGGTGTCTGTTTCTCCAACTTTAGTTGAACCAGTTTGGCTTCCTTTGGTCCTTGTGAAGGTTAAGCGGAGTCTATTTGACAAACTATCGTTGTGGTTTTGATGCGTGGTAAGCGGTTCTTGCTAAGCCCGTAGCAATACGTAAAATTTGCCAACAACAAAGTAGAGGGCGTCTAACTTGTTTTTGGGGGCATGTTTGATGTGATATGGCCAAGGCGTGATGCTATATTTTATTGTATGAGATGATCATGTTTTTGTAAAAGTTTTTTGGTTGGCGGGGCCATATGGTTTTTTTATTGTATGAAATGCAAAGCCCTTAATTGCTTTACTTTATCCTAAGCGGGCGATTCGTAAAGCAATAGATGGGCGTAAATAAACCGATCTCGATGGAATCAAGGTGTCATGCGGTGGCGATGGTGATCGAATTTGCGGGAGATGGAATCCAAGCACAAGATGATGATGGCCATATCATATCACTTATATTGATTGCATGTGATGTTTATCCTTTATGCATCTTATCTTGCTTTGATTGGCGTTAGCATTTTAAGATGATCTCTCACTAATTATCAAAAGTGTTCTCCGGTATGCCCGTTCGAAAGTTCTTCGTCTTTGAGACACCCGTGATGATCGGGTGTGATAGGCCTCGTTCAAATGGGGGAAAACGGTTTTCTGCGTGGAATACTCAGGGTTTATTGCAAGCCTAGCATATCGGATATGGCCTCGGAACACGAGACCGAAAATTGGCGTGAATCATATAGTAGATATGATCAACATAGAGATGTTCACCAATTGAAACTAATCCATCTCCGTGATGATGGGACATGGTTTAGTTGATTTGGATCACGTGATCACTTAGATGACTAGAGATGTCATCTAAGTGGGGTTCTTTAAATAATATGATTAATTGAACTTAAATTTATCATGAACTTAGTACGATAGTATCTTTCTTGTCTATGTTTGTTTGTAGATAGATGGCTCGTGCTTTGTTGTTGAATTTTAATGCGTTCCTTGGAAAGCAAAGTTGAAAGATGATGGTAGCAATTACGGAAGGGTCCTAAGAGGTTATCCTCATTTACCCAGGAAGATTCGTCTGGAAGCCGGCGGGTGCGAACCTCTTGCTAATCTGGCGGCGGCGTTAAGAAGCGTCGGCGAAACAAAATGGACTACTCTATAGTTTAGTGTGCCATGCTTTCGGCTTAGAACCGGGTCTTCAACGGCGTTTTGAAGGTCATGGAGCATATGAGATGTTCGAGTTGAAGTTAATATTTCAAGCAAATGCCGGATTGGAGATATGAAGTCTCAATAAGTTCTATTGCCAAGATGGAGGAGAAAGATTCTTCGGTGAGCAATACTCAAAATTCGGGTATAATAATCACTTGATTCAAGGGGAGTTAATCTTCGGATGATAGCGTCATTGAGAATTCTCCAATCCGCCAAGCTACAAGAGCTTTGTGATGAACTATAATATGCAAGGGATGAACAAGACTATTCGAGCTCTTGCGATCTAAAGCAGCGGGGTAGAAATCAGGGAAGCATCAAGTGTTGATGGTCGACAAGACCACTAGTTTCAAAAGAAGGGCAAAGGGAAGAAGGGGAACTTCAAAGAACACAAAAATTCTTTGCTCAAGAGAAGAAACCCAAGTCTGGACCTAAACCTGGCCGAGTCTTCTTCCAAGCGGTGGACCTTTGGGCGGAACGCCCCAAGTATTTGGCGGATAAGAAGGATGGCAAAGTGAACAAAGGTATATTGATATACATGTTATTGATGTGTACCTTACTAATGCTTGATGCCGGTATTTAACTTGGTTACATTACTAACATTTGCAACTCAAAGCAGGGATACGGATTAGCGAAGATTAGCTAAGGGGAGGTGGCGATCGGCGTGGGAAATGGTTCCAAAATCGATGTGATCGCGGTCGACCGCTACCTCTACATCTACCATCGGGATTAGTTTTAACCTGAATAATTGTTATTTGGTGCTGCGTTGAGCATGAACATTATATCTGGATCTTGTTTGATCGAGGCGGTTATTCATTTAAATCGGAGAATAATGGTTGTTCTATTTTATGAGTAATATCTTTTATGGTCATGCACCCTTGAAAGTGGTCTATTTTATTGAATCTCGATAGTGGTGTACACATATTCAAATGTTGAAACCAAAGGGATCGAGTTGATAATGATAGTGCAACATTTTGTGGCCTTGGTTTAATCATATGGTTAAAAGCATGAAGAAACTCCATCTTGATGGACTTGGAATCCTTGATTATGAATCACTTGGTACTTGCGAACCGTGCCTCATGGGCAAGATGACCAAAAACGTTCTCCGGATCTATGGAAAGCAATAGATTTGTTGGAAATCATACATACGGATGTATGTGGCCCGATGAAGGTTGAGGCTCGTGGCGGATATCATTATTTTCTCACCCACAGATGATTTGAGCAGATATGGGTATATCTACTTGATGAAGCACAAAGGAAACATTTGAAAAGTTCAAAAATTTTAAGTGAAGTAGAAAATCATCGTAACAAGAAAATAAAGTTTCTACGATCGATCGTGGAGGAGAATATTTGAGTTCTGAGTTTGGTTTACATTTGAAACAATGCGGAATAGTTTACAACTCCCCAACGAACACCACAGCGAAATGGTGTGTCGAGCGTCAATTCGTACTTTACTTGATATGATGCGATCTATGATGTCTCTTACCGATTACCGCTATCGTTTTGGGGTTATGCTTTAGAGGCGGCCGCATTCACGTTAAATAGGGCACCATCAAAATCCGTTGAGGCGCGCCTTATGAGCGTGGTTTGGCAAGAAACCAAAGTTTCGTTTCTTAAAGTTTGGGGCTGCGATGCTTATGTGAAGAAACTTCAACGGATAAGCTCGAACCCAAAATCGAATGTGTCTTCATAGGATACCCAAAGGAGACTATTGGGTACACCTTCTATCACAGATCTGAGGCAAGATTTTCGTTGCTAAATTCGGATCCTTTCTAGAGAAGGTTTCTCTCGAAAGAAGTGAGTGGGAGGAAAGTAGAAATTGATGAGATAACTGTATCTACTCCCTTATTGGAAGGTAGTTCATCACAGAACCGGTTCTGTGACAACTACACCAATTAGTGAGGAAGCTAATGATATTGATCATGAAACTTGGATCAAGTTTCTCTTGAACCTCGTGGGTCTACGAGTAAGATCCGCACCGGGTGATGCGGTAATCCTATTACGGAAGTCATGTTACTTGACCATGATGAACCTACGAACTATGAGGGCGATGATGAGCCAGATTCCATAAAATGGCTAGAGGCCATGAAATCGAGATGGGATCCATGTATGAAAACAAAGTATGGACTTTGGTTGACTTGCCGATGATCGACAAGCCATTGAGAATAAATGGATCTTTAAGAAGAAGGCGTGCGATGGTAATTTCTGTCTACAAAGCTCGACTTGTTGCAAGGTTTTCGACAAGTTCAAGGGTTGACTACGATGAGACTTTCTCACCGTGGCGATGCTTAAATCTGTCCGAATCATGTTGCTATTGCTGCATTTCATGATTATGAAATTTGGCAAATGGATGTCAAAGCGCATTCTTGAATGGATTTCTAGAAGAAAGTTGTATATGATGCAGCTGAAGGTTTTGTTGATCCAAAGGTGCTAACAAAGTGTGCAAGCTCCAGTTCCATTTATGGATGGTGCAAGCATCTCGGAGTTGGAATAAGCGCTTTGGTGTGATCAAAGCATATGGTTTTATCTGGACTTTTGGGAAGCTTTGTATTTACAAGAAAGTGAGTGGGAGCTCTGTAGCATTTCTAGTTTTATATGTTGATGACATATTATTAATTGGAAATGATATAGAATTTCTGGATAGCATAAAGGGATACTTGAATAAAAGTTTTTCAATGAAAGACCTCGGTGAAGCTGCTTACATATTGGGCATCAAGATCTATAGAGATAGATCAAGGCCTTAATAGGACTTTCACAAAGCACATACCTTGACAAAATTTTGAAAAAGTTCAAAATGGATCGAGGCGAAAAGGATTCTTGCCGTGCTACAAGGTGTGAAGTTGAGTCAAACTCAAT
>JAHHZJ010010304.1:0-29782 GCA_021437245.1 Aegilops speltoides
TCCTTCTCTCTTCCTACATGGGCCCAATAAGGCCCATATACCTCCGGGGGTTCGGTAACCTCCGGACTCCAAACTTCTCCGGAACCTTTCGGTGTCCAAATATATCCGTCAATATATCAATATTTATGTCTCAACCATTTTGAGACTCCTCGTCATGTCGTGATCATATCAGGGACTCGAACAAACCCGGTACATCAAAATACATAAACTCATAATATAATTGTCATCAAAACCTTAGCGTGTGGACCCTACGGTTCGAGAACGATGTAGACATCACTGAGACCGTCTCGGTCAATAACCAATAACGGGACCTCGATGCCCATATTGGTTCCTACATATTCTCTGAAGATCTTTATCGGTCGAACCGCATAACAACATACGTTGTTCCTTTGTCATCGGTATGTTACTTGTCAGAGATTCGATCGTCGGTATCAATACCTAGTTCAATCTCGTTACCGACAAGTCTCTTTACTGGATTACGTAATACTTCATCTCATAACTAACTCATTAGTTATATGCTTGCAAGGCTTAGGTGATGAGCATTACGAGAGGGCCTAGAGATACCTCTCCGACAATCGGAGTGACAAAACCTAATCTCGAATTATGCTAACTCAACATGTACCTTCGGAGACACCTGTAGTACTCCTTTATAATCACCCGATTCACGTTGTGACGTTTGGTAGTACCAAAGTGTTCCTCCAGTAGCAGGAGTTACACAATTCTCATAATTCTGAGAACATGTATAAGTCATGAAGGAAGCAATAGCGAGAATACTAAGCGATCAAGTGCTAAGCTAACGGGATGGGTCATGTCAATCACATCATTCTCCTAATGATGTGATCCCATTAATCAAATGACAACACATGTCTATGGTTTGGAAACATAACCATCTTTGATTAATGAGCTAGTCAAGTAGAGGCATACTAGTGACTATATGTTTTGTCTATGTATTCACACATGTATCATGTTTCGGTTAATACAATTCTAGCATGAATAATAAACATTTATCATGATATGAGAAATAAATAATAACTTTATTATTGCCTCTAGGGCATATTTCCTTCAATTTGTTATAAGCAAAAATCTTGGCGCTCCATGGCGAGAGGCTCTTTTCAAGAAGGTGCTCGGTTTATATGACAGTGGTTTTACATCACCCCTCGGGGGACCAAATGGGTGGTGCCACCTGCCTTCTGCCGGGTCCTCCACAGTAGTGGTGTCATGGGTCGACAAAGGGCTCATTGAGGGGCCGTCCAGGGCGTTCCTCTGCTGCGGGGCCGTGTCGAGACCTCCAAGACATAGAGATCAATATAGTCGTGAGTGGCATGAGTCATCTGATTCTGCGCCTTCTTCCTGCTGCGTCGCCCCCTCCTTTGTGGGAATTTAATCCGGAGGACCACAAGCTCTCAAACACTTCATGGGCGCGGCGCCCGTGGAGATGTATAAGTGTTCTTGGATCACAAGAGATGTATGCGGACTTGACCGGGCCTTGAGTGCAGAGCTACAATCACCGGATACTCAAGTAAGTAGTCTGTGCCCGGACACGCTATCGTGCATTTGTCATAAACTTGCACGAGGGAGTCTGGACTAGGGGTGTCGGGATAGCGAACTATCATCATCGCCGGACTCCAAGACTATGAAGATACAAGATTGAAGTCTCCGTCCGTGTCGGATGGGACTTTCCTTGGCGTTGAAGGCAAGCAGCAATACGGATATGTAGATCTCCTACCATTGTAACGACTCTGTGTAACCCTAACCCTCTTGGTGTCTATATAAACCGGAGGGTTTTAGTCGTGGGACGAACAACAATCATACCATAGGCTAGCTTCTAGGGTTTAGCCTCTCGATCTCGTGGTAGATCTACTCTTGTACTACCCATATCATCAATATTAATCAAGCGAGGAGTAGGGTTTTACCTCCATCGAGAGGGCGAACACAGGTAAAAACATCGTGTCCCTTGTCTCTGTTACCATCCGCCTAGGCGCCGCGATTCGGGACCCCCTACCGAGATCCGCGGTTTTGACACCGACATTGGTGCTTTCATTGAGAGTTCCTGCGTATGCGTCACCCGATAAACTTGATGGCTCCTTTGATCATCAACAACGGCCGCGATCGGTGAGACTTTTCTCCCCGAACGGATCTTCGTATTGGCGGCTTTGCCGCTGCGGGCAATTTGCTTAGCCATCAGGAGCAGATCGAAAGCTATGCCCCTGGCCATCGGTCGGTTTGGAAGTCTAAACTTCACGGTGACATCGCGGAGACTTGATCTTGATGGATTGAGCCCCACCGGGCAGCCGCCTTGTCTAATGGGCATGATGTAGCTCTTTGCTTGCGGACGGTGCCACAGAGGCCACCTGCGAGTCGCTCGATCCTCAATTCGAGACGGCTGCCGGATCGAGGCGGGAGGTTAAACACGCCTCGAGGCTGCTACCTGCGGCGATGGGCGAATCTGACCTTGTCCCTTGCGGCCTTCGTGACTCAAGGCGCCCGGACTCGAACTTCTGCGCCACCTCCGTCGAATCGATCGGCGCCGATCCACGGAGTTCACCGCGCGGACATCTTTCAACACTCACCTTTTGGCGGCGTCACGAATTAGCTAAAGTATCTCGTTATCGAGAGCCACTGGCGAGCGTGGTCGGGGCGGTTGGTATCGCGGACGATAAAAATCCAAAGCCCACCGCCACCCACCTTATAGCCCTTTGTCGGCGATTTAACCGACATGCTGAACTTCGACTCCGAACATCGGCGGTATGGGCGGCGATCTTTGGAAGCGACCAAGAACCGGTGCCTCTTGGGCTGGAAAGCCACCTCAACTCATGACATATACATGGTGGATACACAAAAGGAAGTGATAACGAGGAACAGCGGGGCGCGGACGAAGGATAATTCCCGAAAAACAACCAAAAGCGGCGGCATAGCGCCGCGAAATCCGCTCCGATAACAACGGCACCCATAATGACCCAGCCGTGAAGCGGGGCGAACGATGGATGATGAACATGCAACCAAGCAACCATCGAGCAGGATGAATCGGACAACAACCCATCCCGGCGAAAACAGCGGTCCGGATGATCTCACGCGGGACACATCACGAGGAGCATAAGAACCTTCACAAAGGCTCGTCGCCCTTTGCAGAAGTTTGAAGAAAGCGGCGAGCTCAAAACAGTGGAAGACATACTCGAGAATGAGATGGAGCAAAGTACTCAAGGCGCACACAAATCGGCAATAGTCACCAAGCAAGAGCTACGAAGCATAGCATTTGCCGAATTGACGAGGAGGCCGTAGAGCCACCACAACCAAAAAGCAAAGAGGCGCTGGCGGATAGGCGACAGGATGATGAGGCTAAGGCGGCAAGCGGCGCCGCACCTAAGCGGCACATGATACATAAGGTCCTGCAAAAGGATGGCCGGTCGAGGTCCATTCATGGGCCAAAAAGGCCCGAGAAGCAACACAACCGCCGAGTGTTAGAAGATATGAGCACACCTAAATCTGAGGCGCACACCACTATGTTTCACCGATGAGTCTTGGATCATGAATTTCCAGCGGGTTTAAGCCCGTAAACATAGAGGCATCTGATGGAACAACGAGACCACAGAGTGCGGATTGAGGATTACATCCTACACATACATATGGCTAGAGGAGGCGATCTCCATGCCATAAAATACCTACCCCTCAAGCTCAAAGGCCAGCTCGGCATTGGCTCAAAAGCCTCCCAGAAAATACCATTGGAAGTTGGGAAGAGCTTGAGGATGCGTTTAAACAAATTTTAGGGACTTATGTCCGCCCTCACGGATCTGAGCGATTTAAGTCACATAACTCAACGACCTTGGAGAGTCGGTGGCATAAGTCTGGAGCAGGTTCCTCCCCAAAAGAACCAAATAGTCATTGTCCGGACGTGAAGCCTTAGCAGCTTTTAAACATAGCGTCCGGGGCAGATGGCTCGCCGGAACACCTCGGCGGAAAAAGCCAAGAACAATGGCCACGCTAACAAGCCTCATGACCCGCTTTTGGCGGAGAAGATAGGCTGGCTGGCAAGATCTTGACACCGGTGACCCAAGTACATCGAGGTCGAGAGATGGAAATGGGAAATAACGGCCTTGAGGAAAGATCGGTAGCCGGAATAAGGAAAATGGCCCAAAGAACACGGTGATCGACACGGATTCAGCTCTCGGCCAAACAACAAAACACTACCTCTTAAGGACAACGGTGTGAGCTATCAACCTAAACAAAATCTTGGATAGGATATGCCAAATTCACAGTACCCAGGAAGCACGCAAACCACACCCTGAGAGGTTGTTGGGTCTTCAAGCGATCCGGCCGACTTAACACCAAACACAAGGGCTCAACACACCAGCGAGGGCGATGGCGAACCCCTGCAGGCGAGGCCGGACAACAAAGAACTTCCACAAGAGGTCAAAGCGGTGAATTCACTTCAAGTGATAACAAGGAAAAATAAGTGGCATCTACCAAAGCACATGCCACCACGGTCCACCCAGTGGAATCCGAGATTGGATGTCAAAACCAATTACTTTTCGACCATCTGGATTACTCTAGAAGTATTCGAAATGCAGGATGGACTGCCTTGATACTGGATCCTATAATCGAAGGACTACAATTTACACAAGTCCTAATGGATGGCGGCAGCGATTTAAACCTACTATATCAGGACACAATCCATAAATGGGGATAGACCCTACAAAATTCGCCATAGCACACTTCCTTCAAAGAGTGGCTTGAGCCCTTCGCCAATGCAGGGCTCCTTACTACTAGGCGTTGTGTTCGGTTCATCCGACAACTTCAATCATGAAAAGCTAATCTTCCATATCGCCCCATTTAAAAGTAGCCATCGAGGCACTCTTGGGACCTTGAAGCTTTCACCGCTTTAGCATAATACCGCATTACGCATCTCTTACACTTAAAATGCCGGTCCACAGCGGCATCATCTCATAAAAGGTCGCTCAAGACCCGAACACGGCTAAGCGAGTCGGTATAAATAAACTAGGGGCTTCCTAGCCGCATACCCCTTCACAAGGGGCTGTGCGCATGAACAATAGAGCCAATAAAAGCTCAACTTTATTCATTTATTCATACTCTGTTTTAAATACATTTTTTTGCGATACCTTTCCAAACTAAGTTCTTCTCCTTCTGAGATGAATAGCGTGCTACACCCGTCGAGGATCTGACCAGCGGAGAACGGTAGCGAGGCGTGCAGCGAGGACCCATTGCAAGGATTCTTTTGATTAAGACCTGCGTAAACCTTTCTTCTTGTCTCTTGTTGATACATCCCGGTTTCTTACCATAACCAAGGAGGAGGCTGGCGTTTTGGCATCGACCGCGCGGAAGTTCTTGCCGTACACGGACACTAGGGGCTTAGGGCATTGTTACGCCCGTTATCATAAAGACCGAATACCTCGAAGTGTTCGGCATCTCGAGATTAGGCCTTATATGCATCAGCTCGAATAATGTCTTTGGTCGAATGTTGGGTTTGCCCAGCTCACGTGTTTGCTGCCTTCGTTCCATATCGCCGGCTAGCGCGGCACCGGAGAACTCTGTGATTGTGCCTGGTTACGGCCGGCGAGCACCTCGATGAAAGCGGCCCGGCCGTCATGATATAGCGAAGACTGGTTGACCACTCGATCGACTACGGGAATGTCTAGGATTCCTCCACTTTGACGAAGGACCGTTTCGGTCGAGCACATCTGGCGCCCCAAATTCGGAGAGTGTGGTGCCCCTAGGGGCTATCTCGTAGCCCACCTTGAACTCCTATGGCTAAGTGAAAGTCATAAAGCATTATAGTCCGGTTGCCTAGTTTATGCGCTACCACCTCCTTCCACAGGACCAAGGCGTTGGATTAAGTGTGAAAATCGACCTTTTGTAAACACCCCGCACCACTGTGCGTGGGGGCTGGCCCAACTGCCATCTTTGGGTTATATACACATATACATTACTTGACGCCTGAAATACTTCAATACTTGAATGCACAAGTATAAAAAGCCGTTACATTATAAATGTGGTTTCACAAACCATAAAAATATCATTTAAACATAACATTTTTTGAGCACTGCGACTCTATTACACAAGCGCCCTGAAGGACTTCCCCAAAATAGTGCTCGGCGGGTAACCGGCTCTCGTCCGAACCCCGGGTTGCAACATCGGTGGCATCCATCTCCGTCCAGTATGTCTTCACACGGGCGAGAGCCATCCGTGCACCCTCTATGCATACCGACCACTTCGCCGCCTTGATCGCGGCACCGTAAAGGAATTGCTGCAATAAGCCAAAATAACTCTTGGCTTGGGCCTGTCCGTACAGATGAGCCACCACATCCGTCATGGAAAATTCGGACAATCTATTCAGCTCAGCCCACTCGTGACCGATCGGTCAGCGAAGTGAGCGCTCCGGACTGTGGAATAGAGACCAAAAAAGCTCTTCCATCTCGTGATCCTTTCGGCCCGGAAGTGCGACGACGCGTCCGCCCTTTTCGCCGCCAAATCGGATAAGGATCCTCCGCACCCCAGCTGGCCCAAGCAGGCATACTTCGATCCGTGAACTACATGCGGCGAAAAGGGCTTTCGGCCACAATGTCTCGGCTTTGCGCAGCTCCTCCTTTATAGCCCTCATTGCAGAACGGGCATCCTTGGCTTCGGCGGTGGCCTTCTTCAGGTCCTCTAGCTCCGCTCGGCATTCTTTTTCAAGAACCTCATAGCGGTTAGTAACATCCTTCAGCTTCACGGCCATTCTGGCCATCTCCTCCCTGCTTCGGCAGTGAGCAGCCTTTTCGGCTTTTAGCTCTTTGGCTACCTTCAAGGCAGCCGCATCACTCCTTCTGGCCTGCTCCTTGGCTCGAGCAAGCTCTTCCCGAAGGCCCTCCACAGCGGCGGAACCATCTGCATCAAACATACATGTTGTAAGGAGTGGGCGTCAGCTCCCTTACTAGGTGACCACGGAGAAACAACCTAACTTGTGACTCGTCAAGTCGTTTATTGACCAGCGTGATGTCGCATCCATAGCGTCGAGTTACCGCTTTAGCAGCAACTCTATCGATCGACTATGCCGGACAATCGCCCCTGCATAGGAAAAGCGAATTAATAGCTGAGATTATGATCCTCGACGCTGTCACTTTCGACAACATACCGAGTCTTAGGGCTACTATCTGCTCTGAGGCGCACTCTATGTGCAAAACTGTCAAAAGGTATGTCATTTTACGTACCTCAAAACCCTTGATAAACCGGCGGCCTCATACAACCTGCCCTCGGTGAACGAAATTCTTTCAATCACCGTACTCATCAATGTCACGGTGATCCTCTGAATAAACGCCCTCTCGGCGAGATCTTTCAGCTCCCGGCCGTACACGGTAGGTGCGAACTCTCACAGCCTGCGGACTCGGGAGACCCTCTATGATGACACCTCGGGGTCGTCCGCCCGCTGATGGTCGGCGGATGGGCGTCTCGCTCTCCATCATCTCGGACGAAGGTCCCCGAAGATGAGCTCAGCTGAGAAGGCGGAGATCCGAACTACAAGGAAAAAACCTCGGTTATCCTCGGAAGCTAAAATAGGGATGTCCTTATTACAAAACTCCCTTTACTACTTACGGCTTGCTGGAGGCTGATTCCTTAGGGGAGATAGTGCGGCCGAGACTTCTCGTGGCGCGGGACCCTCGGTGAATTTCTTCCCCAGCTTTGAGGCCTTAGCCTCCGGACCTTGAGCGGTCCTCTTCTCCCCCTGGAAGGAGGGATTCTCGATCCCCCTTTCTTGAAAGACTCCTTAGTAGGCGGTAGTCTCTCTGTTTTCCCCTTAGCCCTCTTAGAAGGCGCAACCTCCGACATCTTGACCAACCACGGGATCGGCGTGGTCTCCGGGAGGCGGACACCGTATGAGTTTTGCTTGTGCTATCCCTCCTATTTAAGGGCGATTGGTTAAAAGGCAAATTCAAGATATGCAAGCGAGCGGTATGTCCGGACAGGGCTACTACTTGAGTATCCGGCGATTGCGGCTTAAGTCGGCGTCCTCGGTCAATTCAGACACACCTCTTGTGATCCGAAGAACAATTTGTACATCTCCACGCAGTGTCGTACCCATGAAGTGTTGGAGAGCTCGTGGCCCCTCGGTTAATTCCCACAGGCGGAGAGGCGGCGTTTGTAAAGGCGAAAGGCGCGGATTAGCATGACCTGCGTCACTACGGCGAGATTGATCTCCCTCTCTTGGAGGTCTCAAATCCGGCCTGCAGCGAGGCACGTCCTTGGGCGGCCCCAGTCAAGCCCTTTGTTGACCCATGGCGTCGGCCCGTTGTGGAGGCCCAAGCGAAAGCGGGCGGCGGCCTCACTGCTGCCCACAGGAGGCGGTGATATAGAACCCTCCGCTGCCTGGCAGAGCTCCTCTGGAAAGATCCCTCGGGCCATGGAGCATCGGCCCTCTTACTTATAATCGCCCGCCGCTCTGCTTGCGCCCTCAATCATCTTGGCTCCACGTTGAAGGTTTTGAGCCACAAACCGATGGGGGTGGTGCGGAGGAAGGCCATGAGCGACAATGAATGATGAGATGTGGAGGATGGACTCGGGCCAAGTCATGGAATTCCAGCCCATAGTAAAACATGTGCCCTCTCACAAAGGATCCATCGGAAGCTTAAACCCGGCGGAGGTGAGGAACAAACCTGACGCTCTCTTTGGCTCGTGGTAGGAATGACTTGCCCCGGCGAGGCAACCTATCACGAAATCTCGTAGGTTAAGTACTGGCTTCTCTCGGCTTTATACGTCCTCTTCCGTGGCGGAGGAGGGCATCCACGACCATGGGTCGGGCGGACATGTCGAAGGTCCAAAGCGCTCGAATCTGGAGCCACAGTCTTTGGAACTTGGGGCGAGGTGGATTCGATTGAGGATTGAAGAAAAGCGAGCCTTGGTCTCATTATAAAGAGGAGAATACGAGAGTCGTCCCGTGACCGTTTGGAACTACGCCTTTGATGGAGGCGTGTAGCGGTAGCGGTTGGGTTACCCATGTCCGTATTAATGGGAATCGAAATAAGGGAACGACGATCGTAGCCGACAAGGCGTGCCAAAGAAACCGCCGCTTCGCGCCTGAGGTGGTATAATAAGAGCGATTGAGTAAAGGCTTGGTAGTGGTGTGGCGTCCGCCACAAAATCGTCGTGATTGAATTTGTGTAAATATTGTTCTCTCTACGGTGGTACATGGAATTTATTTTGCGAGCGGACACTATCTGGTGTTCACAATCTTCTATGAATTATTGGAGGAGGAACCCGCCTTGCAATGCCGAAGACAATATACGCGCGGACTCGTCGTGATTGAAGCTCAGTTCGAGGGCTACTAAGGAGTCTGGACTAGGGGGTGTCGGATAGCGAACTATCATCATCGGCGGACTCCAAGACTATGAAGATACAAGATTGAAGACTTAGTCCGTGTCGGGATGGGACTTTCCTTGGCGTGGAAGGCATGCTTGGCAATACGGATATGTAGATCTCCTACCATTGTAACCGACTCTGTGTAACCTAGCCCTCTCCGGTGTCTATATAAGCTGGAGGGTTTTAGTCCATAGGGACGAACAACAATCATACCATAGGCTAGCTTCTAGGGTTTTGGCCTCCTTGATCTCGTGGTAGATCACTCTTGTACTACCCATATCATCAATATCAATCAAGTAGGAGTAGGGTTTCACCTCCATCGAGAGGGCGAACACAGGTAAAACATCGTGTCCTTGTCTCTGTTACCATCCGCCTAGGCATACGAGTTCGGGACCCCTAGATCCGCCCAGTTTGACACCGGCAGTGCCCTTTAAAGTTGTCCCTTGAATAGGAGTGGATGGCGAAAGCAAAACTAATAAGGTGTCGGCCCCCTCCACGAGACCACGGATCTGTGTTAACCAAGATCTTTGGAGGCTGCGCCTTTGGAAGAGGGCAAGGGGAGCAGGGAAGCTACGCCTCATGAAGAAGCTTTCAGAAAGGGGGATCGAGAATCCCTCCTCCAAGGAGAAAGAGGACAGCTTCTGTCGGGACCCGACTCAATGTCACATCGATCTAGCACTGTAACACATCATATCACTTTGCGGCCTCACATACGGTATCCCAGCAGGTGTCGCCTTACCTTGGCCGGGACCGTTTAGCCTTTTGGCTGCGTATATGATAGTGTCGCTAGCATCCATATGAAAAGGGCCGGGCTGACATGACTAGTCGTAAACCCAAAGTGGCACAGACTTACGAGGGACGAGGCATCCATGACCCGACATCGAGCGTGTCGGTTGACAGACAAGTAAGTTCGGGCTGTAGCTTTGGGCTAGCGAGGACTCCGATATGGCCGGGCTGTGGCGGGCTAACGGGACTCCGGTACTCAATGCGTGACATTTCCCGAAGGACGGAACACGGGAGCGAAGAAGGACACATGCCGGCCAGCCTAAGTGTTAGGGCGGTAGCAAGCTACCATGGCTCGGTGGAGACACTAGGAGACATTTCCGGTAAGAGAGGCTACTAAAGATAAACAACTAGATAGTCGGATCCCACACATACCAAGCATTTCAATCATACACACATTATGCTCGATATGTGCAAATACAACAAGGCATCACAACATGACTCTCTGACACAAGTACTTTATTTAAAGGCTCATAGAGCCATTCATATCATACACACAAATGCACGGGTCACACGACCCACATACAAGTCATACAAGCATACAAGCCAACAGCGGAAGTGTTTTGTGCAGTCACAGACAACTAGTAAAATAAAAAGAGGCTTGGGTAAGCCTAGCTATACTACATGGTCCTTCTCTTGCTCGGGATCACCACAGGCCTTAGTCTACTAAATCGATGTCAGCGTCTCGAAGAACCCGTCGGAGGGTTTGTGGCATCTTCTGAAAAATGTAAATTAAAGCAACATGAGTACAAAGGTACTCAGCAAGACTTATCAGACCCTACATACATGCACATTATCAAGAAGGGTTGGTGGGGTTATTGCGACAAGCCAGCTTTGACTCATGGCTAAGCTATCCTCTGAGACACCAACTTGAATTAGTTTTGCTTTTCGAGTCCACTACTCATCATTTCAATACACCACGAGGATCAACCCGTCTTCCTACGGAGGAGCCATCCTCGGCACTCACGCTATCTTGAGGCTTTTAGTAGTATCCATTTACTTGTCTATGAGCTGTATAGGCAACCAAGTAGTCCTTTACATGGGGCGGCGCTATTCGAATAGATGATGTTAACCTGCGGGGTGTACTTCTTCATACTGCGCTCTCACCACTTATCGCCGTTTACGACATGTACTCGGCAACCTTCAGCGGAAGCCCAGCGTGGGTGTCGGCCACGACCTACCTAGACACCTAAGTCTCTAGTCGGGTTTATCGCCTATTTGGGTTCCATCTATGAGGAGTTCGGCGAAGTCTCGCTCACAGCCCCAAGCGATGTGAACAGGGTTCCCGGGATACCAAGCAGGCATCCGGTACACCGACCGCGTACCTACCGCATCACAGCCCACCCCTATGGTCGCGCTGTCCCACGGCCTCGATGAGCTACAAACACGAAACTACTTGCAACTCTGGACGAAGACTAGGGTGAATAAGAAGTCGAGAGGGTCCATTGGTTTGGGCCCAATGCATGGTAGTAGCTGAATCTTAAATCACACATCTGAGATCTCGATTGCTTAGGGCGGCCTCAATGAAACAACCCACCATGTACTCCTACATGGCCTTTCATCGATACCTTTACCAAATCGTATTCAACACCTTACTCTCGTACCGACTCGATCATTTCACTCTAGCCATCACCCGATGAACGGACGACACGACTCTAAGCATAGCAGGCATAGCAAGGTAGGAACAACACAATCACATGGCTCAATCAACTCCTACACATGCTAGTGGGTTTCATCTAATTCTTGTGGCAATGACAGGTCATGCGGAGAAATGGGTTCAACTACCATGCACCACAGCAGTTTGAATCGCGTTGTCTTAATGCGATGTGAGGCGAGGAGCAAGAACATGGGATTTTATCGATATGATCAAATGGTTGGTTGCTTGCTGGTGAGTCGTTACGCAGGTATTGCTCTTCGTCGGGGTTATCACGGTACTCCTCGAGGCGAGAACACGCGCGAGAACACCGATACACAAGCATTACCAAACAAGATGCAACAATATGATGCATGCAATGAGACATGGCAAAATGAGTGCTTTGGGCTAATGCAACTAAGATCGAGATGGGTTTGAACCAATTTGAACCAAGATTCAAAATTCAAACTCATATATGATCATTTAAAGTGCTTAAACTTGTTCTGTGATAAACAGTGGGTTAGCTTCTGTAAACATGCATGAAACCAGTACAGATGGATAGATTGGATTTTTCTGATCATTTTCATATATAATTTGTCTCATTTGGAGCTATGGTTGATTTTATATGAATTTTGAAGTTTGAAACAATTTCGGAATTTCTGTGTAAAAATAATTCGATAATTTAAATATTGCGTCGACCTTGCGTCATGATGGCGTCGGGGTCAGCAGGCTGGTCAGGTCAAGCTGACCCGTGGGTCCCAGCGATGTCGATGGGGTTAGTTTAATTAGAATTTAATTAAAACTAATACTAGATTAATTAGTAGAGGTGGGCCCACATGTCATAGACCGAAGTCGACATGGGCCCACCGTGGTCAAGCCGAGTCAAACCCACGGCGTTTAGCGCTTGGCGAAACCAGCGGCGGCGAAAGTGGTTTTGGCGTTTGGCCACCAAGCAGGTAGTGGCGACCACCGGAGTGAAGTGCGGACGAGCGCATCTATTGGTGGTGGTGGTTGGGCTCGGGGTGGCGGAGTTGGCGCCCGGCGGCGAGTTTGGCGACCACCGGAGCTCGGGTGAGTGAACTCGAGGTGGAGTGTGCGGTGAGTGCGGGAAGTGCTCGGTTAGCTCCAGCGATGTGGTGAGCGCGTTGGACACGGTGGAAAGGCGGGTGTGGCGGGAACGCGTCGGCGGCGAGTCTGCGGCAGCGAGTGCGCGTGAGCTTCGTCGCGGTCGTTGTGGTGCCGCAGGAAGCGAGAGAGGTCGGGGAGGTAGCTAAGCTCACGGCGGGCCAGCGGCAGTGCGAGCGGCGTGGTCGGGGGCGAGCTGCGGCGCGGCAGCGAAAGGATCTCGGCGGTGGCGCTTGAGGCGAGCTTAGTGCGGCGGCAGGGCCTTGGCGCTTCGAGGCTCGGCTAGCTTCAATGGCGGACGGCGAAGCGTCTGGACTGATGGCGTGGCGTGGGGTCGGCGGAGCGCGGCTCTGACGGTGGTCTGGCGGCAGTGGCGTCGGCCATGGCGTGGGGAAGCGAAGGCGGTGGAAAGCGAGGCGTCTGGGGGTGCGGGAGAAAGCGAGGTCGATCCCGGCGTGGCAAAGCGAGGAAGCGGCGAGGCGGCGGCGGTCGCGTGGCACCCATGCGTGCTTCGCCGTCGAGCACCTACACTACTGCTGGCGACAAGCAGCTTCATTGGCTTGGTCTTTGGGCTGGGCGGCCAGTGGGCTGGCCCGATGGGCGGCGCCGAGTTAGTTTCTCTGCTTTACATTTTTCTTTTCTATTTTCACTGCAACTTTGTTGAGTTATTTAAAATACCGAAAGGTTCTAAAATTCACCAAACTACTCTGGTCCATTGTTGGAATATTTCCAACATGAAACATTTTAGTTTGGAGATATTTGGACATTTGAAATATTTTATAAATTTAAAATGCCCAAATTCAAATAGCTATGATTTAATTCAATGACCTTAGGATGACCTAGGAAATTGTGCATCACTTTTGGCAAAGCTTACGGACCAAGACAAAATGATGGACATTTTAGAAAAGCATTCAGGTTCATCGAAAATATTTTTAGTAAACCCTAGTTGTTTGAGGAGGGTGGGAGTTACAGCAATCCCATTTCAAGTTTACTGTTGAGAAAAATAGACATGATGCAACACTCTAATGCATGAACTAGCTAGGGTGTGACAACTCACCCCACTCAAAAGAATCTCGTCCGAGATTTAGGTTCCTCGGGAAGAGGCGGGGTACTCAAGTCGAGCGATCCTCCCTTTCCCATGTAGCTTCCTTCTCGAGAATGGTGCGACCATTGAACCTTGAGAAACTTGATATTATGCCGTCGGGTGAATGCGCTCGGCTTGATCGAGGATCTGAGCGGGGTATTCTCGATCGTGAGATTATCTTGAAGATCAAGCGTTTAGTGGTCCACTCCACGGATAGGATCCGAAGCAGCGCTGAGTTGAAAGCGTGGAAGGCGTCGTGGACTTTGGAGAGATCGGAGTAGTTCAATTGGTGAGCAACTTCCCTCGTTTGGCAAGAATCGAAAGGGTCCAATGTAGCGAGAGCCAATTTGCCTTTGATACGAAGCGATGGGTTCCCTTCGGAGGGTAACCCGAAGGTAAGCCTTCTCGTCAACCTCGTAAGTCATAGCCTTATGTTTTCGGTCATATTGACTCTTTTGGCGAGATTGGGCTGTTTTCAACTTTTCACGAGCGATCGAACTTGCTCTTACGCTTCTGGATCATATCCGGGCCAAAATTGTCTTTCCCGGTTTACGACCGGTTAAGAGGTGTTCGACACCTTCGTCCATAGAGAACTTCAAAGGTGCTTTGCCCAAGCTAGATTGATAGCTGTTGTTATAAGCAAACTTCGGCAAATGGAAGGCATTTCTCCCAATCCATTCGAATGAGATATGAAGCTCGAAGCATGTCTTCTAGAATTTGGTTGACCGTTCTACTTGACCACTTGATTGAGGTGAAAAGAGTGCTAAAGGAAAGATGGGTTCCCATAGCGTTTTGGAAACTTTCCCAAAATCGAGAGGTGAAGAGACTTCCTCGATCGAGTTTATTTCAATGGAACACCATGAAGAGATACTATTAGAGATGTACAAATCTGCTAGGTGACTAGCGGTTATACTCTCATGAGCAGGTGAAAATGGGCCACTTTGGAAAGGCGGTCGATAACGACAAAGATAGCATTATTCCCCTCTTGGTCTGGGAAAACCGGTGATGAAATCCATCTGATTTTATCCCATTTCCATTCGAGGAATAGCTAAGGGTTGAAGGGTGCGGCGAGCCGTTGATGCTCTGCTTTTACGACGACAAACGTCGCGATTAGCAACGAATTGAGCAATGTCTCTCTTCATCCTAGTCCACGGAACCTCTGGCGTAGGTCTGATACATTTTAGTGCCACGGGATGAATGGTGAGAGGAGATTCATGAGCTTCCTTAAGGATCAATCGCGCAGGTTTGCACCTTAGGAACCACTAGGCGGGTTCGAAGTATCGACTCCTTGATCATCAATGGAGAAACAATCCGCAACTCCTTTCTTGATGTTTCTTTTGATGCGGGAAATTCCGGATCTACCTTTTGGGCTTTGATGATCGATCCGTAAGAGAAGGTTTACGCCACCAAGGTGGAAAGGAACCCTCGAGGAACAATGTGAAGGTTGAGCTTCGAAATTCCTCGTGGAGAAGTGGTTGACTTTGTTGCAACATCAGGTTGTTGCAATAAGATTCTGACTTAGTGCATCAGCCATGGCGTTGGCTTTTCACGGGGTATAAGTTATCCCTAAGTGAAATCTGAGATCAACTCAACCCAGCGTCTTTGCACGAGATTCAAATCTGGTTGGGTGAATATATACTTCAGACTTTGGTGATCGGTGTAGATTTATAGCGATTACCAAGAAGGTAATGTCGCCAGGTTTTGAGTGCATAGACTACAGTTGCAAGCTCTAGATCATAGTAGGGTAGTTTTCCTCATGTGGGTGTAATTGCCGTGAACCATAAGCAATTCGTGTCGATCTTGCATGAGAATACAGCCTAGTCCTTGTCATGGCGTCATAATAGATAACAAAGTCCTTAGAAATCTGGTGGTACCCGCACGGGAAGCGAAGTTAAGCGTCTTTTCAGTTCACAAGCTGTGCTCACATTGTGGAGTCCCTCGAACTTTTATCTTTCTTGAGGAGTTGAGTTAGAGGTTTAGCAACTTTGGAGAAGTTCTCGACGAAGCGGCGACAATAGCTCGCTAAGCCAAGAAACTCGAACTTGCTTGACCGATTCAGGTGGAGTCAATTAAGGGCGGCTTGAACTTCGCTCGGGGTTTCTGACAATACCTTTACGAAATTACATGTCCTAGATAGGTCATACGGCAGCCAAAATTCGCATTTAGAAAACTTGGCATAAAGCGATGCTCTCGAAGTTTCATCAACACTAGCCTTAGATGTTGGCATGTTCTTCCTCGTTCTTGGAATAGATGAGTATGTCATCGAGGTAAACCACGACGAATTTATCCAAATATTCCATGAAGATTGAGTTCATTAACCGGGAGAAGGTGGCTGGGGCGTTGGTTAGACCGAAGGACATGACGGTGTACTCGTATTGGCCATAACGAGTAACAAAAGCCGTTTTAGGAATGTCCCCGTTTCGAATTTTGATTTGATGGTAGCCTAACCTCAAATCCATCTTAGAAAGGCGAGGATCTGCGAGCTGATCATACGGATCGTTGATCTGAGGAAGCGGATACTTGTTCTTAATTGTGACCAAGTTGGCGGGTCGATAATCTACAACCATCGGTCCGTACCATCCTTCTTCTTGGCGAAGAGGGCAGGGCAAGCCAAGGAGATGAACTAGGGCGGATGAAACCCTTTTGCAAGGCCTCATCGAGTTGTTTCTTAAGTTCGGCTAGTTCTAGGGGTGCCATCTTATAGGGTCTTCTAGAAATTGGGGCAGTTCTGGAATGAGATCTATCACGAATTCAACATCTCTGTCGGTGGAACACACAGCAATTCTTCTGAAAGACATCCGGAAAATCACGGACTACGGAGCGTCTTGAGTGCAGCAATGGTGGCATTAAGAGAATATAGTTGGCGCTTGGATATTGGGTCAAGACATTGACTATCTTTCGAGAAGTGCGTAAGTTGAGCAGTCCTAGAGAAACAATCAATCTTGGCATGATGGGCTGACATCCGGTCCATACCCAAGATGATATTTATATCCGAAGATTTGAGAGCTATCAGCGATGCAAGGAAAACAAGTCTATCGACCTGAATTTCATTTCCATGGCTTACTCTAGAGGTTTGCCATCTAGAACCGGGGTAGAAATTTCCATGGTGGAAGGCATGTCACGAGAATGCGGTGTTATGCAAGCGAGCATAGTTTTCGGATATGAATGAATGAGATGCTCGATATCAAAAAAGCGGATGCGGGTGGCAATTAACAAGAAGCGTGCCGAAACACGGCGTTGGGATCCTCTTGGGCCTCTTCGGTGAGACACAATTAACATGGCCACGGCGGTGGTGGCGGCAGCATAGAACACCTTTCTGCTTGGCTTGCCACGACCAGCAACTTTGCGGGCTGGTTGGGGTTGATGCAGGGACAATCGCGCATGTAGTGGCCTGATTCCCCACACTTGAAGCACGTCGCGGGGCTGGCGTGAAGGCGTTGTTGGTTGGTCCACCATAGGGCCTAGCTGGTGCATCTTCTTTGGGTGGCGGCGCTGGAAGGATGGCCTCGGTGTGAATCTGGTGGCGCGGCGGTATTAGGCACCCACTGCGGCGCCGTGGTCGGCACGGATGAGAACCCATATCACGACCATGCTTGCGTGTTGCTTGAAATCGGTCGACCGGTTTCAGTGCTGATGGCTTTGTTAACAAGCTTACGGAAGAGGTGCACTCATGCGAGCGGAGATCTCGGCGAAGTTGAGGCTAAGTCCTTGCGGAACCTTGCTGTTTCTTGGCGTCGATGGAGACCTCTTGATTGCATAGCGTGCGAGATTACGAACTCTCTACTATAGGCGTCCACGGAGAGCGACCTTGGGTGGCTGCGAGAACTCCTCACGTTTACGATCCATGAGACCCTCCGGTATGTGATGTTCACGGAAAGCCTCGCTGAATTCTGCCCAAGTGGTGACATGGCCAGGCCAGGCGCATAGCCATATAGTTCTCCCACGGAGACTAGCGGGACCTTGAGATGATATGCAGCAAAGGTGACCTTGTCGCCTCGGCTACGAGCGAGCGCAGCTTGTGAGTAATCTTTGCGAAGCCGATCATCGGCGTCGAGAGGCTCGGCGGAGTGGTGGAAGGTAGGAGGTGTAACTTGATGAAGTCAGCGGCGACACCAAGTTGTTTCTCGGATGATGGGCTGTGTTACATTCGATCGCTCCGACAAGCGGTTGGTCTCCGTTTGTTTCTCTCGGCCTCTAGCATAACCCGGCGGAGAAGGAGGGTGAGGCAGGTTTGCTTCTCCAACTCCACTGCCTTGACTGCTCTGGCGGGAAGCGAGGGTTATTCGCAGTGTTAACCATCCTAGGAAAATAAGACAAGTTTAGTCGAGGATGGCAAGATTACGACATAGAGTTGTAGATGTAATGGATAACTTGGAATGCAAGATGATCATCCGTATGACATGGCGAATCTGACTGCTTCTTTATTCCATCGTCATACACACCATACAAGGTTTAGTACAAGACCAAACAAAGTACTACTACGGTGAAAGGAAGATTACATCTCATCGGAGGCACACCAAGCTCCTATACATTATTTTGTTACACCTCGGGATTAGTACACACTAAGTCATATTCCACGAGTCACGGAGGGCGGTGGAAATACAACTATTACAATACTAGAGGGACTACTACTAACTCAGGCGTCTCCGTAGTAGTTCTCATAGAAGTCTCCTCCGTAACACAGGAGTTCAGCGTGATCGTCAGGAAGCAGGCGGTCTGAGGAACTGTGGACCGTAAGGGCAAGGTGAGGTCTTGGACCTCTGAGCGGTGGTGGCGAGGACCACGAGGTGGGGTGATGCCCCCACATCACGCCGATCCATCATGTCCGCGAGATCAGCCTGACAGGATACAAATCTCTCATATCCATATAACCAGCTTGAACAGCCGGTGCAAAAGCGAGTCAAGGTAGCCCGGTGATCGGCCACGGGCATTGAAAACTCCATCCTCAAGGCCCGACTCTCTCGGTCCTTGTCCTCGAGCAACTCGGCGGTAATGCGGGTTAGGAGTCCTCTATTTGGAATCGGCATAGATGGCTCGAAGATAACCAAGCGCTCGAGGAAGTGAACTCGGCATATCTGGGAAGTCGGTGTTGCGGAGCAACCCGATCTGGCTCGTATAATGGTCATCATAGAATATGCAGCATCTTGAACCGCCATATCAATAGTAACACCAAGCCCATAGGGGCTGTGAAGGGCCTCGGTGCAACCGAGGATAAGAGAAACACCGGACGGTGCAAAGATCTTGACTTTGATTAAAATCTAAATCTTGCTCTTCAAGCTGTGTATTCGAGGTACCAGCGGTATCCGCCGATCATAACCGAACTAGCATGGTTGTATGACCGGTCACACCAATGCATCTGGTCAGACGAACCACTTGATTTTGATCACGAGTGGCCATCTGGAAGCACAACCACAATGCAAAGACATTAGTATTTCTAGCGAATTTGGACAGCATACTTGTTGTAAATGCTCAAAGGGTTGAGACATTTCACAAGGATTGCATAACCACTCAACAATATCATATCAAGGTTACGGGTCCAATTTAGTAACATAACAGGATAGTAAAACTGAACCGGGCTTGTAACCATCAAACCTACAAGGTACTCTTGATTAGTAACACGTGAGCCTAATAGAGAAGAGATCCTAATCCTTAACCCCGATGGAAGAATGGGTGACTCGGATCGAGAATATCATGAGATAAAGGAGTAAAAGAGCCTTACGTACCATCCCACAATCAATTCCCTACATATAACTAAAGCATTTCTAGACTCAACATCGACCGGTTTGGCTTAGAGAACCTCTGGCAGTCGGCTCGATGCAGCGGCTGTCGGGACCCGACTCAATGTCACATCGATCTAGCACTGTAACACATCATATCACTTTGCGGCCTCACGCACGGTATCCCAGCAGGTGTCGCCTTACCTTGGCCGGGACCGTTTAGCCTTTTGGCTGCGTATATGATAGTGTCGCTAGCATCCATATGAAAAGGCCGGGTGACATGACTAGTCGTAAACCCAAAGTGGCCGCAGACTTACGAGGACAGGCATCCATGACCCGACATCGAGCGTGTCGATTGACAGCAAGTAAGTTCGGGCTGTAGCCTTTGGGCTAGCGAGGACTCCGATAAGCCGAGGTACATGGCGGGCTAACGGGACTCCGGTACTCAATGCGTGACATTTCCCGAAGGACGAGAACCGGAGAGCGAAGAAGGACACATGCCGGCCAGCCTAAGTGTTAGGAGCGGTAGCAAGCTACCATGGCTCGGTGGAGACACTAGGAGACATTTCGGTAAGAGAGGCTACTAAAGATAAACAACTAGATAGTCGGATCCCACACATACCAAGCATTTCAATCATACACACAATATGCTCGATATGTGCAAATACAACAAGGCATCACAACATGACTCTCGACACAAGTACTTTATTTAAAGGCTCAGAGAGCCATTCATATCATACACACAAATGCAGGTCACACGACCCACATACAAGTCATACAAGCATACAAGCCACAGCGGAAGTGTTTTGTCGAGTCTGAGACAACTAGTAAAATAAAAGAGGCTTGGGTAAGCCTAGCTATACTACATGGTCCTTCTCTTGCTCGGGATCACCACAGGCCTTAGTCTACTAAATCGATGTCAGCGTCTCGAAGAACCCGTCGGAGGGTTTGTGGCATCTTCGAAAAATGTAAATTAAAGCAACATGAGTACAAAGGTACTCAGCAAGACTTATCAGACCCTACATACATGCACATTATCAAGAAGGGTTGGTGGGGTTATTGCACAAGCCAGCTTTGACTCATGGCTAAGCTATCCTCTGAGACACCAACTTGAAATTAGTTTTGCTTTTCGAGTCCACTACTCATCATTTCAATACACCACGAGGATCAACCCGTCTTCCTCTGGAGAGCCATCCTCGGCACTCACGCTTATCTTGAGGCTTTTAGTAGTATCCATTTACTTGTCTATGAGCTGTATAGGCAACCAAGTAGTCCTTTACGCGATGCAGCTATTGAATAGATGATGTTAACCTGCGAGGGGTGTACTTCTTCATACGCTCTCACCACTTATAAGCGTTTACACGACATGTACTCGGCAACCTTCAGCGGAAGCCCAGCGTGGGTGTCGGCCACGACCTACCTGAACACCTAAGTCTCTAGTCGGGTTTATCGCCTATTTGGGTTCCATCTATGAGGAGTTCGGCGAAGTCTCGCTCACAGCCCCAAGCGATGTGAACAGGGTTCCCGGGATACCAAGCAGGCATCCGGTACACCCGACCCACGTACCTACCGCATCACAGCCCACCCCTATGGTCAGCGCTGTCCACGGCCTCGATGAGCTACAAACACGAAACTACTTGCAACTCTGGACGAAGACTAGGGTGAATAAGAAGTCGAGAGGGTCCATTGGTTTGGGCCCAATGCATGGTAGTAGCTGAATCTTAAATCACACATCTGAGATCTCGATTAGCAGGGCGGCCTCAATGAAACAACCCACCATGTACTCCTACATGGCCTTTCATCGATACCTTTACCAAATCGTGTTCAACACCTTACTCTCGTACCGACTCGATCATTTCACTCTAGCCATCACCCGATGAACCGGACGACACGACTCTAAGCATAGCGAGGCATAGCAAGGTAGGAACAACACAATCACATGGCTCAATCAACTCCTACACATGCTAGTGGGTTTCATCTAATTCTTGTGGCAATGACGAGGTCATGCGGAGAAATGGGTTCAACTACCGCATGACACCACGGCGGTTTGAATCGCGTTGTCTTAATGCGATGGCGAGGCAGGAGCAAGAACATGGGATTTTATCGATATGATCAAATGGTTGGTTGCTTGCACGGCGGGTCGTTTGCAGGTATTGCTCTTCGTCGGGGTTATCACGGTACTCCTCGAGGCGAGAACACTGCATGAAGAACACCGATACACAAGCATTACCAAACAAGATGCAACAATATGATGCATGCAATGAGACATGGCAAAATGAGTGCTTTGGGCTAATGCAACTAAGATCAGATGGGTTTGAACCAATTTGAACCAAGATTCAAAATTCAAACTCATATATGATCATTTAAAGTGCTTAAACTTGTTCTGTGATAAACAGTGGGTTAGCTTCTGTAAACATGCATGAAACCAGTACAGATGGATAGATTGGATTTTTCTGATCATTTTCATATATAATTTGTCTCATTTGGAGCTATGGTTGATTTTATATGAATTTTGAAGTTTGAAACAATTTACGGAATTTCTGTGTAAAAATAATTCCGATAATTTAAATATTGCGTCGACCTTGCGTCATGATGGCGTCGAGGGGTCAGCAGGCTGGTCAGGTCAAAGCTGACCCGATGGGTCCCAGCGATGTCGATGGGGTTAGTTTAATTAGAATTTAATTAAAACTAATACTAGATTAATTAGCGAGGTGGGCCCACATGTCATAGACCGAAGTCGACATGGGCCCACCGTGGTCAAACCGAGTCAAACCACGGCGTTTAGCTTGGCCGCGAAACCAGCCCAGCGAAAGTGGTTTTGGCGTTTGGCCACCAAGCAGGGTGGCGACCACGGAGTGAAGCGAGGACGACCGCATCTATTGGTGGTGGTGGTTGGGCTCGGGGTGGCGGAGTTGGGCCCGGCGGTTTGGCGGCCACCGGAGCTCGGGTGAGTGAACTCGAGGTGGAGTGTGCGGTGAGTCGCGGGAAGTGCTCGGTTAGCTCCAGCGATGTGGTGAGCGCGTTGAACCGGTGGGAAAGGCAGTGTGGCGGGAACACGTCGGCGGCGAGTCTGCGGACAGCGAGTGCGTGAGCTTCGTGCGATCGTTGTGGTGCAGCAGGCGAGAGAGAGAAGGTCGAGGTAGCTAAGCTCACGGCGGGCCTGACGGTGCGACAGCGTGGTCGAGGATGAGCTGCGGCGGCGATAACAGCGAAGGATCTCGGCGGTGGCGCTTGAGGCGAGCTTAGTGCGGCGGCAGAACTTGCTTGGCGCTTCGAGGCTCGGCTAGCTTCGAAATGGCGGACGGCGGCGAGCGTCTGAACCGTGGCGGCGGCGTGGGGTCGGCGGGGCGGCTCACGGCGGTGGTCGGCGGCAGTGGCGTCGGCCATGGCGTGGGGAGCGAAAGCGGCTGGAAAGCGAGGCGTCTGGGGGTGCGGGGAAGGCGAAGGTCGATCCCGGCGTGGCAAGCGAGAAGCGGCGGGCAGCGGCGGTGCGTGGCACCCATGCGTGCTCGCCGTCGAGCACCTTACTACTGCACTGGCCGACAAGCAGCTCATTGGCCTTGATCTTTGGGCTGGGCGGCCGGGTGGGCTGGCCGATGGGCGGCGCCGAGTTAGTTTCTCTGCTTTCTGTTTTCTTTTTCTATTTTTCTGCAACTTTGTTGAGTTATTTAAAATACCAGAAAGGTTCTAAAATTCACCAAACTACTCCTGGTCCATTGTTGGAATATTGCCAACATGAAACATTTTAGTTTGGAGATATTTGGACATTTGAAATATTTTATAAATTTAAAATGCCCAAATTCAAATAGCTATGATTTAATTCAATGACCTTAGGATGACCTAGGAAATTGTGCATCACTTTTGGCAAAGCTTCTGGACCAAGACAAAATGATGGACATTTTAGAAGAGCATTCAGGTTCATCGAAAATATTTTTAGTAAACCCTAGTTGTTTGAGGAGGAATTTGGGAGTTACAGCAATCCCATTTCAAGTTTACATTGAAAAAATAGACATGATGCAACATTCTAATGCATGAACTAGCTAGGGTGTGACACTTACGAAGATCTGGAGCCAAGGCCTCAAAGCGGGGAAAATCTTCACGGAGGTCTGGCATGGGAGAAGCCCGACCATACTATTTCCCCAAGAAATCAGCCCTCCAATGAGCCGTAAGTAGAAAGAGGAGTTTTGTAATAAGGGACATCCATGTTTTATTTACGAAGATAACTGAAGTTTTACCTCGTGGTTCGGATCTCAGCCCTTCTCGTGAGCTCATCTTGAGGATCTTCATCCGGAGATGATGGAAGCAGCCTCCATCATCCGCTTCCGTCATCTGGCGGACGACCCTAAGGTGTCATCGTGGAGGTTTCCCAGTCCGGCGGGGCAGGAGGTTCGGCACCAAGCGGTGTGCGGTCGAAGGAAATTTGAAGGATCTGCTCGGCGGCGTCTATCTCGAAGATCACCGTGCGTTGATGGAGTGCGGTGATTGAAAGATTTCATCGGCGAGAAGCGGATTGCATAAACCGTCGAAGTTCTTGTGAGGGTTTGAAATCTGTGAAAATGATATACCTTCGACAGTTTTACATATAGAATGCGCCATGTATGGATAGTAGCCCACAGACTCGATGCGTTGTCAAAAGTGGCAATGGCGAGGATCATATCTCGATTGTAAGATGTTGCTGTCCTATATAGGTGGTGGAAGCGTCGGTAGTCAGCGGATGAGCAATTTGCGGCCCAGGCGGCAACTTGGCGTGGCGGATCACGGACATCGCTTGTCAATAAGCGTGACAGCGAGTCACAAGGTATGCAACTTCTCCGCGGACACTGGTAAGGAGCTTGGCGCCCATGCCTTACAACATGTATGCTTTATGCGGATGGTGCGCTGCTATGGAGAACCTTTGGGCGAAGCTAGCCGAGTCAAGGAGCAAGCGGGAAAAAGTGATCACGGCTGCCTTGAGGCGGCGGAAGAGCTAAAAGCGAACAGGCTGCTCCTTTGTCAGTAGGGGAGGAAATGGCGAGATGGCGGGAAGTTGAAGAATGCTACCGACGCTGTGAGTTTCTTGAAAAAGAACATCGGTAGGACAAGAGGACTGAAGAAGGCTCTTGCCGAAGCCAAGGATGCCGCTCGCTATGAGAGCTATAAAGGAGGAGCTCGTCAAGCGGGGATATCGCATTTGGAAGCCCTTTCTTTGTGGAGAAATTCTGGATCTAAGTATGCTCGGTTAGGTCATTTGTGGGGTGTGGAGGATGCTTATCTGGATTTGGCGGCGAGTGCACGCATGACCGGTCGCACTTGCCGAGGCCAAAGGATCACGGAATGGAAGAGCTTTTTGGTGTGATTCCATAATCGAGGCGTCCGCTTCCATTGACCGATCGTTTGGCGAATGGGCTGAAAGCTGAATAGGTTGTCTAGACTTGCCATGAAGGATGTCGTGACTCATTTGTGGCGAGCGAGCCGAGCCGAAGAGTTATTTTGGCTTGGTGCATGCTATGTCTCGAAGCTTCGTTGGTTTTCCCGAAGAGGAGGGTGATGCAGCCGCGATGGCGTAAGTATTTACCTTAGTTTTTGAGAACCAAGGTATCAATCCGATGGGAGGTCACAGCGCAGAAGTGCCTCGTGCCTGCACAAAAGCGATAGGAACTTCGAAACCAGCGGCAGGGGTTGTCAATCCTTCACGGTCACTTAGAGTGAGATCGATAGAGATAATATTTTTGGTATAAAGATGCAAAGTAAAAAGTAAAAGGCAAAGCAAGTAAATAAAGTGATGGAGATTGATATGATGAGAATAGACCGGGGTCCATAGGTTTCACTAGTGGCTTCTCTCAAGAGCATAAGTATTCTCTACGGTGGGTGAGCAAATTCTTGTTGAGCAATTGATAGAATTGAGCATAGTTATGAGGTTATCTAGGTATGATCATGTATATAGGCATCACGTCCAGAGACAAGTAGATCAAAAGCGATTCTGCATCTACTACTATTACTCCACTCATCGACGCTATCCGGCATGAATCTATAGTATTAAGTTAAAAATAGAGTAGCATGTAAGCAAGATGACATGATGTAGAGGAATAAATTCATGCAATTTGATAAATACCCCATCTTGTTATCTCGATGGCAACAATACAATCGTGCCTTGCAACTCTTTACATCCTTTGAGTAAGGACACATAAGATTGAACCCAAAGCCATGCACTTCTCCCATTGCAAGAACTACCAATCTAGTTGGCCAAACCAAGCGGATAATTGAAGAGACTTGCGAAGATAACTCAATCATACATAAAAAAAATTGAGAGAAGATTCAAATATTATTCATAGATAAGTTGGATCATAAACCCACAATTCATCGGTCTCAACAAACACAGCAAAAGAAGATTACATCGAATAGATCTCCACGAGAGGAGGAGAACATTGTATTGAGATCCAAAAAGAGAAGAAGCCATCTAGCTACTAGCTATGGACCCGAAGGTCTGAAGTAAACTACTCACACTTCATCGGAGGGCTATGGTGATGATGTAAAGCCCTCCATGGTGGAAGCCCTCTCCGTGAACTCCGGAGCAGGCCCCAAGATGGGATCTCGTGGATCTGAAGGTTCTTGGCGATGGAATTAGGTTTTGGCTCCGTGTCACGGTCTATTGGGGATACATAGGTATATATAGGAGGAAGAATGCGTCGGTGGAGCTCAGGGGACCACGAGGTGGGGGGGCGCGCCTGGGGGCGCGCCCTCCACCTCGTGACCTCGTCGAGCTTCTTGGAGTAGGGTCCAAGTCTCTGGATCACATTCGGTGAGAAGATCACGTTCCCAAAGGTTTCATTCCGTTTGGACTCTGTTTGATATTCATTTCCTCGAAACACTTGAAATAGGCAAAAAAGCAGACAGTGCAGGTGGGCCTCCGGTTAATAGGTTAGTCCCAAAATAATATAAAAGTGGAAAATAAAGCCCAATATAGTCCAAAACAGGTAGATAAAGTAGCATGGAGCAATCAAAAATTATAGATACGTTGAAGGCGTATCGAGGCATCCCTAAGCTTAATTCCTACTAGTCCTCGGTAGGTAAATGATAAAAAGAAGAATTTTTGATGCGGAGTGATACTTTGGCATAATTTCAATGTAAATCTTCTTAATCATGGTATGAATATTCAGATCCAAAAGATTCAAGATAAAAGTTCATATTGACATAAAATAATAATACTTCAAGCATACTAATCAAACAATTATGTCATCTCAAAATAACATGGCCAAGAAAGTTCATCCCTACAAAATCATATAGTTAGGCCATGCTTCATTTTGTCACACAAAGATGTTCCCAACTTCTATACCCCGATGACAAGACAAGCTATTGTTTCATACTTTTTAACGTGCTTCAGCTTTTTCAACCCTCACGCATATATGGCGCAAGCCATGGATATAGAACTATAGGTGGAATAGCATATGATGATGGGATTGTGTGGAGAAGACAAAAAGGAGAAAGTCTCATATTGTGAGGCTAATCAGCGGGCTATGGAATGCCCATCAATTGATGTCAACATGAGGAGTAGGGATTGCCATGCAGCGGATGCACTAGAGCTATGAATGCTCAACAAAATAAAACTAGTGGGTGTGCATCCAACTTGCTTGCTCATGAAGACCTAGGGCATTTGAGGAAGCCCATCATTGGAATATACAAGCCAAGTTCTATAATGAAAAATTCCCACTAGTATGAACAGGATAATTTATGAGACTCACTATATGAAAAGCATGGTGCTACTTTGAAGCACAAATACATGAGACTCACTACATGAAGAACAAGGTGCTACTTTGAAGCACAAATATATGAGACTCACTACATGAAGAACATGGTGCTACTTTGAAGCACAAAGCGTGGTAAAGGATAGTAACATTGCCCTTCTCTCTTTTCTCTCATTTTTTTTTATTTGGGCCTTTTCTCCTTTTTATGGCATCTTTTTTCTTTTCTTTTTTTTATTTTAAATCAGGAATCTCATCCCGACTTGTGGAATCATAGTCTCCATCATCCTTTTCCTCCTTTGGGGCGATGATCTAATAATGATGATCATCACTTTCATTACAACAACTTGATATTACAACTCGAAACTAGAACAAGATATGACTCTATATGAATGCCTCCGTGGTGTGCAGGATAGTGCAATGAATCAAAAGAGTGACATGTATGAAAAAATAATACATGGTGGCTTTGCCACAAATCGATGTCAACTACATGATCATGCAATGGCAATGTGACAAAAGTAAAGTATGTCATGATGAAGCGGAATGGTGGAAAGTTGCATGGCAATATATCTCGGAATAGCTATGGAAATGCCATAATAGGTAGGTATGGTGGCTATTTTGAGGAATATAAAAGGAGGTTTATGTGTGAAAAGCGTATCATATCACGGGGTTTGGATGTCTGCGAAGTTTACCAACTCTCAATGTGAGAAAGGGCGATGCGGTACCGAAGAGGCTAACAAATCGGAAGGTAAAGTGTGTATAATCCATGGACTCACATTAGCCATAAAGAACTCATATACTTATTGCAAAAGTTTATTAGCCCTCGAAGCAAATTACTACTATGCATGCCCCTAGGGGGATAGATTGGTAGGAAAAGACCATCGCTCGTCCCCGACCGCCACTCATAAGGATGCACAAGCCAGGTACACTTCATGCTTCAAATTTGTTACACAACTTTTGAAGGAAATATGCCCTAGAGGCAATAATAAAGTTATTATTTATTTCCTTATTTCATGATAAATGTTTATCATTCATGCTAGAATTGTATTAACGGAAACATGATACATGTGTGAATGCATAGACAAAACAATATGTCACTAGTATGCCTCTACAAGACTAGCTTGTTAATCAAAGATGGTTATGTTTCCTAACCATAAACAAAGAGTTGTTATTTGATTAACAAGGTCACATCATTAGTTGAATGATCGATTGACATGACCCATTCCATTAGCTTAGCACCACGATCGTTTAGTATGTTGCTCTGCTTTTATCCATGACTTATACATGTTCCTATAACTATGAGATTATGCAACTCCGTTTACGGAGGAACACTTTGGGTACTACCAAACATCACAGCGTAAGCGGGTGATTATAAAGAAGTACTACAGGTGTCTCCAAAGGCAGATGTTGGGTTGGCGTATTTGAGATTAGGTTTTGTCACTCCGATTATCGGAGAGGTATCTCTGGGCCTCTCGGTAATACACATCCTGAAGCCTTGCAAGCATTACAACTAATGAGTTAGCTGTGAGATGATGTATTCGGAGCGAGTAAAGAGACTTGCGTAGCAGATTGAACTAGGTATTGGATACCGGCGATCGAATCTCGGGCGAAGTACATACTGATGACAAAGGGAACAACGTATGTTGTTATCTTGATCGACCGATAAAGATCTTCGTAGAATATGTAAGGAACCAATATGGGCATCTAGGTCCGCTATTGGTTATTGACCGAGGCGTGTCTCGGTCATGTCTACATTGTTCTCGAACCGTAAGATCCCTGCAGCAAGGTTTCGATGGCGGTTATATTATGAGTTTATGTATTTTGATGTACGAAGAAGTTGAGTCCGGATGTGATCACGGACATGATGAGGAGTCTCGAAATGGTCGAGACATAAAGATTGACATATTGGAAGCCTATATTTGGAGTTGGAATGGTTCGGGTGAAAGCAGGATTTTAGGAACAGGAGTTCACCGGAACCCTCCAGGGGGCTATTGGGCCTTAGTGGGCCATGAGGAGAAGAAGGAAGGGCGGCCGGGGGCGGGCGCGCCCCCTCCCCTAGTCCGAATAGGACAAGGAGAGGCGGCCCCCCTTCCCTCTTCCCTCCCCAATCTACTCCAACTAGGAAGGGGAGTCCTACTCGGTGGGAGTAGGACTCCTCCGGCCAGCCGCCTCCTCCTGGGCGGCCACACACCCCTGCTCCTTTATCTCAGGGAGCGGGGCACCCTAGAACACACAAGTTTGATCTGTGGATCGTTCCTTAGCGTGTCGGTGCCCCTTCCACCATATTCCACCTCGGTCATATAAATCATGAAAGCTTAAGCGGCTTCTGCGTGATTGAACATCAAGATCGTCTGCCTTGCGTCGTCTTGTGGAACTC
>JAHHZJ010010305.1:0-34842 GCA_021437245.1 Aegilops speltoides
CCCGCTATGTCCTCCTCTCGGTTCTATATAAACCCGAGGAGCTTTAATCCGTAGAGACACAACATTACATCTCGACAATCATACCATAGGCTAGCTTCTAGGGTTTAGCCTCCTTGATCTCGTGGTAGATCTACTCTTGTACTACCCATATCATCAATATTAATCAAGCGGGGCGTGAGGTATTACCTCCATCGAGAGGGCTGAACACAGGTAAAAACATTGTCCCTCGTCTCCTGTTACCATCCGCCTAGAAGCCGCGATTGGGACCCCTACCGAGATCCGCGGTTTGACACCGACACCAATCGCAGCCCGTAAAGATGCAACAACAATTGGGGCGTCTAACTTGTTTTTGCAGCGATTGATCATGTGATGTGATATGGCGGAAGTTGTGATGAATGATGAATTGTGATGTATGAGATCATGTTCTTGTAATAGGATTCACGACTTGCATGTCGATGAGTATGACAAGCGGCGGGAGCCATAGGAGTTGTCTTTATTTTTTGTATGACCTTCGTGTCATTGAAGAGCGCCATGTAAACTACTTTACTTTATTGCTAGCGTTAGTCATAGAAGTAGAAGTAGTCGTTGGCGTGTTTCATGAAGACTGCGATGATGGAGATCATGGTGTCAAGCGGTGACAAGATGATCATGGAGCCGAAGATGGAGATCAATGGAGCTATATGATATTGGCCATATCATGTCACAACTATATATAATTGCATGTGATGTTTATTATGTTTATGCATCTTGTTTACTTAGGACTGACGGTAGTAAATAAGATGATCCTTAAAAAATTTCAAGAAGTGTTCTCCCCTAGCGTACTGTTGCTACTGTTCGTCGCTTCTAAGCACCACATGATGATCGGTGTGATGGATTCTTACGTTCACATACAATGGGTGTAAGACAGTTTTACCATGGAAAAACACTTAGGGTTAACTTGGCGAGCCTAGCATGTGCGGACATGGCCTAGGAACACGGAGACCGAAAGGTCGAACAAGTCGTATGGAAGATCGATCAACATGAAGATGTTCACAAGCGATGACTAGTGCATCACGTGATGATCGGACACGGGCTAGTCGACTCGGATCGTGTAACACTTAGATGACTAGAGGATGTCTAATCTAAGTGGGAGTTCATAATTTGATTAGAACTTTGTTATCATGAACTTAGTCTAAAACCTTTGCAAATATGTCTTGTAGATCAAATGGCCAACACTAATGTCAACATGAACTAGCAGCGTTCTAGAAAACCAAAATTTGAAAGATGGCGGCAGCAACTATCTGATTGGGTCCGGAACACGAGATCATCCTCATAGCTGCCGGGAAGCAATATGTCCTAGAAGCCGCTAGGTGGCGCTCCGTTCGAAGAACCAAGGCGTTATGAGCGGCTTGGCAAGCTCGTCTTGATGATTACTCCCTCGTTCGGTGCGGCATGCTTTACTTAAGAAGGGCTCAAAAGCGTTTTGAGCATCACGGAGCATATGAGATGTTAAGTGAAACTAGTTTTCCAAGCTCATGCCGGGTCGAGAGATATGATGTCTCCGAAAGTTCTACATTGTAAGATGGAGGAAAACAGTTACGTTAGTGAGCACATCCTAAAGATATGCAGGTTGCACAGCGTATGACCCAGTGAACATTAACCTCCCAGATAGAGGCGGTCATTGAGAATCCTCGATCGCTCCCACCAAGCTACAAGAGCTTTGTGATGAACTACAACATGCGGGATGGTGAAGACCATTCTGAAGTGTTCTCGATCTTTGAAGTCGTGAGGCTGAAATCAAGAACATCAAGTGTTGATGGTCAATAAGACCACTAAGTTCAAGAAGAAGGTAAGAAGAACTTCAAGAAGGGCCAGCAAAGATGTTGTCGCCCATGGCTTTATTCAGGGAAGGTCAAAAATGGACCCAAGCACAGGCGAGTGCTTTTATTGCAAGGAAAGGTCCTTTGAGCGGAACTGCCCCAAATACTTAGCGGATAAGAAGGTGACACCAAAGGTATATTTGATATACATGTAATTGATGTGTACCTTACCGATTACCGTAGTAACTCACAGGTATTTGATCGGTGCCGTTGCTCATATTTGTAACTCACAGCGAGTGCGGAATAAGCGAGTGGCGAAGGGCGAGGTGGCGATCTTGCGTGGAATGGTTCGAGTCGATGTGATCGCTGTCGTGCATGCCTCTATTTACCCTCACGAGTTTTAAACCTTAATAATTGTTATTTAGTGCCAAGTTTGAGCATGAACATTGTATCTGGATCTTGTTTATCTGAGATGGCTACTCATTTGAGTCTGAGAATAATGGTTGTTCGATTTATATGAGAGATATGTTTTATGGTCATGCTCAGATGGTCAATGGTTTATTCTTAATGAATCTCGGCGTAATATTACACATGTTCATAGTGTGGATGCCAAAAGATGTAAAGTTGATAACGGTAGTCCCATACTTGTGGCTCTGCCTTGGTCGATTGGTGTCAAGCGCATGAAGAAGCTCCATGCTGATGGACTTTTGGAGTCTCTTGATTATGAATTGTTTGACACATGCAACCATGCCTCATGGGCAAAATGACCAAGACTTCATTCTCGGAACAATGGGCGAGCAACCAACTTGTTGGAAATCATACATACCAATGTGCGGTCCAATGAGCGTTGAGGCTCATGGAGGATATCGTTATGTTCTCACTCTCCGATGACTTAAGTAGATATGGGTATGTCTACTTAATGAAACACAAGTCTGAGACCTTTGAAAAGTTCAAGGAATTTCGAATGAGGTGGAGAATCAACGTGACCGAAAGATAAAGTTCCTCGATCGGATCGTGGAGGAGAATACTTAAGTCAATTTGGTACACACTAAAATGTGGAATCGTTTCACAACTCACGCCTTTGGAACACCTCGGTGAAGCGGTGTGTCGAGCGTAAATGTCGCACTCTATTGGATATGGTGCGGTCTATGATGTCTCTTCTTGATTACGCTATCATTTTGGGGATAAGAAGACAGCTACATTCACTTTAAATAGGGCACCGTCTAAATCCGTTGAGGCGACCCAGTATGAATTATGGTTTGGGAAGAAACCTAAGATGTCGTTTCTAAAAGTTTGGGGATCACGATGCTTATGTCAAAAACTTCAACCTAAAAAGCTCGAACCCAAGTCGGAAAAATCGTATTCATAGGATACCCTAAGGAAACTGTCGGTTATACCTTCTACTTAAGATCGAAGGCAAGATCTTTGTTGCCAAGAGCGGATGATTTCGGAAAAAGAGTTTCTCTCGAAAGAAGTAAGTGGGAGGAAAGTAGAACTTCGATGAAGTACTACCTCTCGAGCGGAAAGTGGTGCGGCGAGGAAACCGTTCTGTGATGCCCACACCAACTAAAGAGGAAAACAATGATGATGATCAAGGTACTTGGATCAAGTTGCTCTGAACTTGGGTCCACGAGGACACGTTCCACACCGAGGTGAATGCAACCTGTCCTAGAAGTCATGTTGTTGAGACAGGTGAACCTTGAACTATGAAGAAGCGATGGCGGGCAGGATTCCAACAAATGGCTCGAAGCCATGAAATCGAGATAGAATCACGTATGAAAACAAAGTATGGACTTTGTGAGACTTGCCGATGATCGGCTAGCAATAGAAAACAAATGGATTTTTTAAGAAGAAGCGGAGGCGCGGATGGTAATGTTACCATCTATAGCTCGACTTATCGCTAAGGGTTATCGACAAGTTCAAGGATTGACTCTGACGAGACATTCTCTCCCGTAGCAAAGTGAAGTCCGTCTGAATCATGTTAACAATGCGGCATACTATGATTATGAGATATGGCGGATGGACGTCAAAAGCGGCATTCCTGCGGACATCTTAAGGAAGAGCTGGTATGATCAGCGGAAGGTTTTGTCGATCCTAAAGCGCTAACAAAGTAAGCTCCAGTGATCCATTTATGGACTGGTGCAAGCATCTCGAGTTGGAACATTACGCTTTGATGAGATGATCAAGCGTTTGGGTTTATCTTGAGACTTATGGAGAAGCCTGCGTTTACAAGAAAGTGAGTGGGAGCTCTGTAGCATTTCTCCTTTTATATGTAGATGACATACTATTGATGGAAATGATACAAAACTTACAACGACATTAAGGCCTACTTGAATAAGTGTTTTCAATGAAGGACCTTGGTTATATATAATTAGCATCAAGATCTATAGAGATAGATCGAGGCGCCTCATAGGTCTTCACAAAGCACATACCTTGATAAGATTTTGAAGAGGTTCAAAATGGATCAGTCAAGAAAGGGTTCTTGCCTATGTTACAAGGTGTGAGATTGAGCTCGGCTCGATCGCCGACCACAGCAAAATAAACAAGAGATGAGTGTCATCCCTATCTTCCAGCCATAGGATCTATTATGTATGCCATGCGTGCGGACCCGATGTAAACCTTCCGTAAGTTTGGTAGCGAGATACCAAAGTAATCCGACAAGGAACAACTGAGCAGCGGTCAAGAATATCTGAAGTACTGAAAAGGACAAAGGACATGTTTCTCGTTTATGGAGGCGAAAGAGCTCGTCTCGTAAAGGGTTACGTCGGCGCTAAGCCCACTCGGATCTGAATGACTCTAAGTCCGCAGACGGATCGTGTATATGTTGAATGGTGGGCGATGGTAGTTTGGTGCAGCACCGAGGCGTCGTGGCGGGATCTACGTGTGAAGTGGAGTACATGGCAGCCTCGGGCGGCGCGCCAGGCGATTTGGGTGAAGGAGTTGTTGGGGAGCGTAGTAATTTCAAAAATTTCCTCGCACCACGCAAGATCATGGTGATGCGCCGAGGAGAGTGTTGTCTCGTACCCTCGTGAACCCGAGCGAGCGATCTGCGTAGAGAAGTAGTCGTCGTTCTCCTCGCGATCCACCGATCGGCAGCGGTTACTCGGCGCTCCGATTCTTGACACGTACAGGCTCGGTGGCGCTCCTCGGGCTCCGATCCGGCAAAGCTCCGGGAGAGAGTTCGTCGGCCTGACAGCGATCTTGATGTTCTCTTGGCCCCTTGAGGCTTACTTCGCTTCTGATATGGCCAGGAATATGGTGGAGGGGCACCGCACACGGCTGAAGCGATCTCAGGGATCAACTTGTGTGTTCTAGGGTGCCCCTGCCCCGTATATAAAAGGCAAGGGGAGGGCGGCCGGCCCTAGGCAGCGCCAAGGGAGAGTCCTCCTCCTAGTGGGAGTAGGACTCCCTTTCCTAATCCAACTAGGAAGGAGGAAGGGGAAGGAAGGAGGAGGCGGGGAGAGGAAGGGGGCGCGCCCCCCTCCTGTCCTATTCGGACTCCCCATGGGGGGCGCGCCACCTCTGGTCGGCCCTCTCTCTCCCTCTTGGCCCAATAAGGCCCATTACTTCCCGGGGTTCGGTAACCCTTGGCACTCGGTTTCTCCGGAAACTTCCGGAACCTTTCGGTGTCGAATATAGCCGTCAATATATCAATCTTTATGTCTCGACCATTTGAGACTCCTCGTCATGTCCGTGATCACATCAGGGACTCCGAACTCCTTGGTACATCAAAATACACAAACTCATAATATAACCGTCATTGAAACCTTAAGCGTGCGGACCCTATGGTTCGAGAACAATGTAGACATGACGAGACCGTCTCCGGTCAATAATAAGCGGGACACGGATGCCCATATTGGCTCCTACATATTCTCTGAAGATCTTTATCGGTCGGACCGCAACAACATCACGTTGTTCCTTTGTCATTGGTATGTTACTTGCGAGATTCGATCGTCGGTATCCAATACCTAGTTCAATCTCGTTACCGGCAAGTCTCTTTACTCGTTCCGTAATACATCATCTCACAGCTAACTCATTAGTTGTAATGCTTGCAAGGCTTAAGTGATGTGTATTAGAGAGGCCAGAATACCTCTCCAGAGCAATCGGATGACCAATCCTAATCTCGAAATCGCCAACCAACATACCTTTGGAGACACCTGTAGTACTCCTTTATAATCACCCGATTCGTTGTGACGTTTGGTAGTACCCAAAGTGTTCCTCCGTGGCAGGAGTTGCATAATCTCATAGTTATAGGAACATGTATAAGTCATGGATAAAAGCAATAGCAACATACTAAGCGATCGGTGCTAAGCTAATGGAATGGGTCATGTCAATCAGATCATTCAACTAATGATGTGACCTTGTTAATCAAATGACAACCCCTTTGTCTATGGTTAGGAAACTTAACCATCTTTGATTAACAAGCTAGTCAATAGAGCATACTAGTGACACTCTGTTTGTCTATGTATTCACACATGTATTATGTTTCAGTTTATACAATTCTAGCATGAATAATAAACATTTATCATGAAATAAGGAAATAAATAATAACTTTATTACCTTTGGGAATATTTCCTTGATCTACTTGCACTAGAGTGATAATCTAGATTACATAGTAATGATTCTAACACCCATGGAGTCTTGGTCTTGATCATGTTTTGCTTTCGTGGAAGAGGCTTAGTCAATGGATGCTACATTCAGATCCGTATGTATCTTAAATCTCTATGTCTCCCACGGACCAAGTTAGGATGGAATTGAAGAGTCTCTTGATGTGTTTGGTTCTCTTGTGAAATCTGGATTCCTTCGCTAAAGCAATTGCTCGATATTGTCACAATTTTCATTGGACCCGATGCACTAGGTATGACACCTAGATGGGATATGAACTCCTTCATCAGACTCCTTCATTGGTGCTTCGACGACTATGTATCTATGCTTGACTATAGGCTCTATGCTTCGACTATAGGCTCTATCATGTATGCTGTGTGCGGACACTGATGTGTGCCTTGGTGGGGCATTGAGTCTTACTCAACTTCACACCTTGTAACACAGGCAAGAACCCTTTCTTTGCTTGATCCATTTTGAACTTCTTCAAAATTTTGTCAAGGTATGTGCTTTGTGAAAGTCTAATTAAGCGTCTTGATCTATCTCTATAGATTTTGATGCCCAATATGTAACCTTCACGAGGTCCTTCATCGAAAAACTCTTCTTCAAGTATCCCTTTATGCTATCGAAATTCTATATCATTTCCGATTAGTAATATGTCATCTACATATAATATCGGAAATGCTCTGAGCTCCTCACTTTCTTGTAAATCTGAGGCTTCTCCAAAGTGCATATAAACCAAATCTTTGATCACACTATCAAACCGTTTATTCCAACTCGAGATGCTTGCAGTCCATAAATGGATCGCTGGAGCTTGCACACTTTATTAGCTCCTGGATCAATAAAACCTTCGTTTGCATCATATACAACTCTTCTTCGAAATCCATTAGAATGCAGTCTTTACATCCATTTGCCAAATTTCATAATCATAAAATCACGGCAATTGCTAACATGATTCAGACAGACTTAAGCATCGCTACGGGTGAGAAGGTCTCATCGTAGTCAATCCCTTGAACTTGTCGAAAACCCTGCGACAAGTCAAGAAGCAATAAACGATAACATTACCGTCGTCGGGTCTTCTTCTTGAAGATCCACTTGTTTTCTATTGCTTGCCGACCCTCGGGCAAGTCAACCAAAATCCACTTTGTTTTCATACATGGATCCCATCTGATTTCATGGCCTCAAGCCATTTTGCGAATCTGGGCTCACTCGCTTCTTCACGGTTAAGTAGGTTCATCATGATCTAGTAGCATGACTTCGGAACAGGATTACATACCACTCACAGTGCGGATCTTACTCGGTTGATCTCGAGGTTACGTAGTAACTTGATCTGAAGTTTCATGATCAACATCATCAACATCCTCACTATTTGGTGTAGATGTCTCGAGAAACCAGTTTGCGATAAACTACTTTCCAATAAGGAGAAGGTACAATTACCTCATCAAGTTCTACTTTCCTCCTCACTTCTTCCTTCTCTAGAAAGGATCCATTCTTAACAACAAATGTCTTGCCTTCGGATCTGTGATAGAAGGTGTACCCAATGTCTCCTTTGGGTATCCTATGAAGACACATTTCTCGATTTGGGTTCGAGCTTATCGAGTTGAAGCTTTTTCACATAAGCATCACATCCCCAAACTTTGAAAGCGACAACTTTGGTTTCTTGCTAAACCATAGTTCATAAGGTGTCGTCTCAGCGGTTTTTGCGGTGTTCTATTCAGCGTGAATCGGCCGTCTCAAAGCATAACCCCAAGCGATAGCGGTAATCTGTAAGAGACATCATAGATCGCACATATCTAGTAAAGTCGATTCTGACGTTCGGACACACCATTCTGTTGTGGTGTTCGGGTGGCATGAATTCTTGAAACTATTACGCATTGTTTCAAATGTAGACCAAACTCGTAACTCAAATATTAGCCTCCACGATCAGTTGTAGAAACTTTATTTTCTTATTACGATGATTTTCAACTTCACTCTGAAATTCTTTGAACTTTTCAAATGTTTGAGACTTATGTTTCATTAAGTAGATATACCCATATCTGCTTAAATCATCTGTGAAGGTGAAAATATGATATCCATACGAGCCTCAACATTCATGGACCACATACATATGTATGATTTCCAACAAATCATTGCTCTCTCCATAGTCTGGGAGAACGGGGTTCTAGTCATCTTGCCCATGAGGCACGGTTACATAAGTGCCAAGTGATTCATAATCAAGTGACTCCAAAGTCCATCGATATGGAGTTTCTTCATCGCTTTATACCGATATGACCTAGCGGCAGTGCCACAAATAAGTTGCACTATCATTATCAACTCTGCATCTTTTGGTTTCAACATTATGAATATGTGTATCACTACTATCGAGATTCATTAAAATAGACCACTCTTCAGGGTGCATGACCATAAAGATATTACTCATATAAATAGAACAACCATTATTCTCTGATTTAAATGAATAACCGTCTACATCAAACAAGATCCAGATATAATGTTCATGCTCAGCGGCACCAAATAACAATTATTTAGGTCTAAAACTAATCCGAAGGTAGATGTAGAGGTAGAGTGCGGCCGCGATCACATCGACTTTGGAACCATTTCCCAGCGCATCGTCACCTCGTCCTTTGCGGTGTTAAGCAATCCGTAGTCCTGTTTGAGTTGCAAATATTAGCAATGAACATTATCAAATACCAGGTGCTCTGCGAGCTCTAGTAAGGTACACATCAATAACATGTATATCACATATACCTTTGTTCACCTTGCCATCCTTCTTATCCGCCAAATACTTGGGCAGTTCCGCTTCAGTGACGGTCGCTTGCGGATGAAGCACTTTCGATTTCAGGTTTAGGTCCAGACTTGGGTTTCTTCTCTGGCGGCAACTTGTTTGCTGTTTCTTCTTGAAATTCCCCTTCTTCTTCCCTTTGCCTTTCTTCTTGAAACTAGTGTTCTTATTGACCATCAACACTTGATGCTCCTTCTTGATTTCTACCTCCATGGCCTTTAGCATTGCGAAGAGCTCAGCATAGTCTTTACTAACCCTTGCATATTATAGTTCATCACGAAGCCTTTGTAGCTTGGTGGCGGTGATTGAAGAATTACATCAATGACACAATCATCGGGAAGATTAACTCGGTTGAGTCAAGTGATTGTAATACCGGACATTACAGTATGTGCTCCTTGTGAACCCATTCTCCTCCATCTTGCAGCTATAGAACTTATTGGAACTTCATATCTCTCAATGGGCATTGTTGAAATATCCTTCAACTCTGGAACATCTCATATGCTCCATAGCGTTCAAAACGTCGTTGAAGACCGGTTCTAAGCCGTAAAGCATGGCACACTTGAACTATAAGTAGTCATCGACCGCTCTATGACGTTCTTAACGTCGTCGGTTGCGTGCTTGGCCGAACTGGCACCGGTGGTGCATCCGGGCGTAACTCTTACATGCGACAATGAGGATAATCCTCAGATTCACGGACCCGATCCGTGTAATTATACCATCATCTTTCAACTTTGCTTTCTCAAGGAACACATTAAAATTCAGCGGAACAACAACCGAGCCATCTATCTACAAACAAACATAGACAAGTGAGGATCGAAGGTGAGAGTGTCTAGAGGGGTGATTAGACTACTCGACAAAATAAAAATTCCGTCTTTTATCAAGGACAGATTTTGGCAGATTTTGCATAACACACAAGTCAAGTAGCACACTACACATGCAATTCTAGAGTGGGCAGCGGAAAGTAAATTGCACAAGTAGTAAAGAAAGTGGAAAGATCAAACACAATTTGGAGGCGGTGATTTTTCTCGTGGTTCGATAGGTGGTGCTATCGTACTTCCGTGATGGAGACTTCAACCCACGGAGATGGCAGGCTGCCGAGTCACGGAGGCTCCACCCTGAAGGGTCCACGAAGAAGCAACCTTGTCTATTCCATCATGGCCTCATACGGACTAGCCTTACTGGGGTAGATCTTCACAGAAGTAGGCGATCTCCTTGCCCTTACAAACTTCTTGGTTCAACTCCACATCTGGAAACAGGGCTCCCAGCGACACCTAACCAATCTGGGCACCACCCTCCAAAAGGTAATAGATGTTGTAGATGATGATGAACTCCTTGCTCTTGTGCTTCAAATGATAATCTCCCAACACTCAACTCTCCTCACTGATTTGGCTGTGGTGGAAGAAAGGATTGAGTGGAAAGCAACTTGGAAGGCTAGAGATCAAGCTTCATATGGTGGGAGTGGAGCAACTTGATCTCAACACAAGGGTAGGTAGTTCTCTTCTCAGAAATGTAAGGTAGGAGTGGTAGTTCTTTCGATGGCTCTCTCCACGAATGAAGAGGGGTGGAGGGGTATAAATAGCCTCCACAAAATCAACCGTTACACACATTTGAGCAATCTCGGTGGGACCGAAGTGGACAACTTCGGTGGACCGATAGTTCAAATAATGTGAGCGTTAGGATTTTGATGGGACCGAATATACAATCTCGGTTAGTCCGATTAGTGCAATGACAAGCATGCCATTTCGGTGGGACCGACTTCATCATCTCGGTGACACCGATTTGATGTGAAGATTCTGAAGCTTGCAACTCATGTTCGGTGAGACCGAGTTGAGAATCGGAAAATCCGAGTTTACTAGGGTTTGGCTTATGGTGAGGTGGTTCATCTCGGTGTGGTGAGATTGGAATATCGGTGGGACGAGACTACTTATAGTGTCTATGGCGGTGAAAGTTCTTGATAGTTTAGGAGATGTATCACTAAGCACTTGAGCAACGGATCATCATCATAACCTCATCCCTTTTAATAGTGTTGGCTTTTCCTATGGACTCAATGTGATCTTGGATCACTAAACCAAAAATGGAGTCTTGAGCTTTTGCCAATGCTTGCCTTAGCATTTTGAGGGTCCACCTCTTTAGTCCTTTTGCCATGCCAATGTGATTGAATTTCTGAAACATACTTGATAAAAGCATTAGTCCAACCACAAAGTATGTTGTCATTAATTACCAAAACCACCCAGGAGCAAATGTGCTTTCAATCTCCCCTTTTGGTAATTGATGGCAACACACTAAACAAGACATCAAAGCTTATTGAAAGAAAGAGCGAAATTATCACAGCTTTGACCATGTAGTACACGCTCCCCTACAAGTGCAAGATTTTCATAAATTATGGTTTGGACTACCACAAGCACACAAGAGAAAAGCAAGATGTGCTACATGCAGCAGCTATATGCATCAGGCAGATGAAAAGAAGTGAGTGATAATGCATATGTGCATGGTGATTTCTTGCAAACAAGTATTCACAAGCAAGTCACCATCATGCACATACGCAGGTGCATATACTTACCTTGAGGTTCCTTGGCATTGTACTGAAGAGATAAACTTGGGAAAACAAGGTTAGATAACACAAGTATTTCTTCACCAACTGCAAGAACATCGAGTACCAACCAAGGATGACATGTATAAAGAGTGTCTCATATTGAGCACAAGCTTGAATCAACAAACATGTCTCAAAACTAAAAGATTTTCAATGAACTACGAGAGATTTTGCTTTCCATAAGATATCAATTGTGAAGATTCCTCTCCTTTGAGTTCTCTCGGATCAAGGGTTTGATGGAAAGAGCAAAATCAAAGAATGATGCCAAATGAGAATGCGCCAATTGTAATGTCAATGTGAAACCGGCAAGAAATTCTCTTATAAGAAAAACACGGCAAAGCTTTGATGTGATCTCTCCCCCTTAAGGTAAGATTGCTCTTCTTCTCCCCTAAATCTTCTCTTCTCCCCTAAGTCTTCTCCTTTGACATGAAGTGCGAAAAGAATGACCAAACTAGGAAGGTGGGGAAGATGGAAAGAAAGAAGTGGGATCCTTAAGAATCCTGTGAGGCAAAAAGGAACATGCATAGAGAATCATTGAGTGGAGCTGCGAAGATGATATCTGGAAGAAATAAATCGGTGACACGAATTAAGATGGATCGGTGGGTCGAAAGTCGAGGACTTAGGGTAGATCCTTTCGGTTAGCCGAAATATTTAAATCGGTGGTGAGTTTAATTCAAGAAATCTGAAATAATTCAGCTCACTTTGAGGAATGTTTCAAAGGATTTGCAATGAATTTGTGAATGATTTTCGAGGAATTGATCGAGCGGAAGGATATTCACAAGGCGAGAAGAATAGAAATGAAAAAGATTCCTAGATGAAGTTTTTTAATGAAAACTCAATGAGAGAACATAAGAGAAAATAGAAAGACTCCAAAACATATGTACTTCATCTAGATAAAGGTCGTGACAAGGTCACCTATGTTTGAGTATATTGACTTAGGAGTCGAATGAGGACATTTGATCATAGGTCATACTCATCATTTAAGCTCAAAATGGGGTTGCCATTTTTCGATTAAGCATTCGATGTGATCACATCTTATGAAGCTGCTTGTACTCATGACTTTGAGCAAAGCTCCTTAAAGATGTGAAGAACATACCTTGGGCTTGTTGTTGCTTTGTTCATGTAGGTAAACTTGATGTAGGTGCTCATTGAATGTGAAGTTGGGCGCCATTTCCACTTGTGTAGTTCATCTTCCTACATGGGTTAGGCAAGCAAAAATACTCAAGGATATCCAAGATGACAAGAGTGAAATACTAGATGTATAAGATGTCAAAAAATCGTGGAATTTTGTTCCTTGAACTCAACATTCCAAAGGGCTAGATACTTGGTCAATGACAAGATTACTCATGATTTGAGTGTGTGGTAATCTTGTGGAATGTAGATCATCCAAGTACGCAAGGAGTTAGATGCAATACAAGGAGGCAAATGTGTCCAAGACATATGATCACCATCATAAGAGAAATATCAAGGATTAGTCAAGTGGGCTCATGCCTTGCATGCATCAATGGAGTTCTCACTCCAAGTTTGAAGCATCAATGATGTTCAACTCACTCCTTAGCGACAAAACACCTTCTCATCAAGAGGTTTTGTAAAGATATCGTGAGTTGTTTGTCGATCTGAACATGCTTAAGATTGATGTCACCCTTGGCAATGTGATCACGAATGAAATGGTGGCGAACTTCAATATGTTTAGTTCGAGAGTGTTGCGATTTGTCAATTTTAATCGCACTCTCATTGTCACAAAGCAAGGAACATGTCTCACATATCCCAAATCATAAGCGTTTGTGTCATCCATAGCAATTGAGCACAACATGAACCAGCAGCAATATATTCCGCTTGGTGGATAATGATACAATTTTGTTTCTTGGAGGACCAAGATACAAGGGATCGACCAAGGAATTGACCGCGTGCGAAGTTGACTTTCTATCAACCTGTCAGGCATAGTCCGAGTCGGAATAATAACAAAGATCGAAAGAGGCCCTCTTAGGATACCAAATGCCAAAGTTTGGTGTGTGTATCAAATATCTCACAATCCTTTTAACAGCTTTAAGATGACATTCTTTAGGGGCTGCTTGATATGAGCACACATGCATACACTCAACATTATGTCGGGAGAAGCACAAAGATATAGTAGAGAACCAATCATAGATCGGTAAACCTTTTGATCAGCGGTTCTCCATCTTTTATCAAGTCATTATGTCCACTTGTAGGCATGGGGTTCTCATACCTTCTTTCTTGCATGTTGAACTTCTTGAAGAGATCCTTGGTGTACTTTGTTTGTGAGACAAAGGTACCCTCCTTAGATTGTGATTTGCAACCCAAGGAAGAATTTGAGTTCACTCATCATGGACATCTCAAACTTCTCCGACATTAGCTTCCCAAACTTTTCACTAAAATGAGGTTAGTTGAACCAAATATAATATCATCAACATAGATTTGGCACAAATAGTTCTCCATTAACCCTTTTAGTAAGAGTAGAATCAATTTCCCAATTTCAAAGCCTTTTTCAATAAGGAACTTGGTCAACATTTATACCGCTCTAGGAGCTTGTTTAAGACCATAAAGAGCTTTGTGATTTGTAAACATGATTAGGCTTTTGGGATTCACAAATCCGGAGGTTGTTTCACAAATACTTCCTCATCAATTTCACCATTTAGAAAGGCACTTTTGATATCCATTTGATAGAGAGTAATATCATGGTGATTGGCATAAGCAAGAAGAATCTTGAATGGACTCAAGTCTAGCAGGGGCATAGGTCTCACCATAGTCCATACCTTCGACTTGTGTGTAACCTTGAGCTACGAGGCGAGCCTTGTTGCGGATGACTTGTCCATCTTCATCTTGCTTGTTCGAAACACCCATTTGGTTCCAATGATTTTGATCATCCTTGGGCTTCTCTACCAAAGTCCATACCTTGTTCCTCGAAGTTGTGTAATTCTTCGTGCATAGCGTTCACCCAATCCGGGTCTTCAAGTGCTTCTTCTACCTTCATAGGTTCAATACTAGAGATAAATGAGTAATGCTCACAAAAGTTAGCTAAGCGAGTTTTAGGCGGTAATTCTCCAGTTGATGTCGTTTATCATTTGTTCCACGGGATGATTTTCTTGACTCTTGCTTGGACTCGGGATAGCTTTTGTTGAGGTTGTGGCTGAGCTTCCTCATCATCTTCATCTTCCTCTTCTTCTTCTTCATTGTTGTTGGTGTTGTCTTGAGGCGGTGGAGAAGGAGGTTGTGGTGGATCTTCTTGTTGCACTTCCTCATCTTGGTGAGTTCCACTTGTGGAGGCCTCCATGTTGCCTTGAGGTTCATCTGCCGTGAGGTGGGGGCTCCACATATGTAGATGAGGTACTCTCCTTCACTTCCATGGGACGGATCTTTCCAATAGATAAATCTTGGATAGCTAGATGGGTCCTTGTCTCCTACATCAATAGGCATTTGCTCTACTTGCGAGCCATTAGATTCATCAAACTTCCGTCTACCGTCTCTTCAACCTTTGGGTGAAATTATTGTGAACAGTAGGTGTGGGTTTGATCCATAACCAAGGAAAAAGCCTTCATGAGTTTTAGGAGCAAATTTAGACCGGCGATGCTTATCAAGGATATAGCATTTCAGACCAAGACACGAAAGTATCCCACTTGGGTTTGTTACGGTGAGGAGCGTATGATGTCTTGCCGAGGAGCTTATGAAGATAAAGCTGTTGATAGCATGACAAGCTGTGTCTCGACGCTTCCCCCAAAATGCTTGATGTCTTGTATTCATCAAGCATCGTTCTCGCCATCTCTATGAGGCGTTCGGTTCTTCCTCAACAACTCCATTTTGTTGAGAGTGTACGTGGCCGAGAACTCATGTAGAATCCCTTCCTCATCGAGAAAAGAGTCTACATTGGCGTTCTTGAACTCCGTTCCATTGTCCTCGAACTTTCTTGATCTTCACCTCAAATTGATTTTGGGCCTTTTGGCAAAGGTTTTGAAGATTCTCGAACCTCGATTTGTCATCAAGGAAAAATACCCGTAAATCTGGAATAATCATCATCTATAACTAGACCAAAGGAGTTACCACCAAGGCTTTTGTAAGCATTGGGACGAAGAGATCCATATGAAGAAGCTCAAGCGGTCTCCTTGTGGTCATGATGTTCTTCACGGATGACTTCCACCTACTTGTTTTCCTGCTGACAAGCACTACAAAGTCTATCTTTGTCAAAGAAAACATCTTTAACGCCAGAATATGATCACCTTTGATCAGCTTGTCTAGATTACATACCAACATGTCCAAGCCTTCTATGCCATAACCAATCTTTAGAGGATTTAGCAATGAAGCAAGCTCTAGGTTGGGCTTTCTTAGTGAAATCAACAATATATAGATCACCTCTCGGATACCGGTAAATGCCATGTTATGATTGTCACGACGAAAGACTTGGCAATCTACTTGATGAATAGCACATTGAATCCAAAGTCACTAATCTAGACACGGAAAGTAAATTGTATCCAAGATTCTACAAGCATGACATTTTGAATAGAGCTATCATGAGATATGGCCACCTTACCAAGGCCAAGTACCTTACCCTTGGAGTTGTCTCCAAAAGTCACATACTTGCGTGGACCATCGTTCTTTGCACCCGCTATGTCCTCCTCTCGGTTCTATATAAACCCGAGGAGCTTTAATCCGTAGAGACACAACATTACATCTCGACAATCATACCATAGGCTAGCTTCTAGGGTTTAGCCTCCTTGATCTCGTGGTAGATCTACTCTTGTACTACCCATATCATCAATATTAATCAAGCGGGGCGTGAGGTATTACCTCCATCGAGAGGGCTGAACACAGGTAAAAACATTGTCCCTCGTCTCCTGTTACCATCCGCCTAGAAGCCGCGATTGGGACCCCTACCGAGATCCGCGGTTTGACACCGACACCAATCGCAGCCCGTAAAGATGCAACAACAATTGGGGCGTCTAACTTGTTTTTGCAGCGATTGATCATGTGATGTGATATGGCGGAAGTTGTGATGAATGATGAATTGTGATGTATGAGATCATGTTCTTGTAATAGGATTCACGACTTGCATGTCGATGAGTATGACAAGCGGCGGGAGCCATAGGAGTTGTCTTTATTTTTTGTATGACCTTCGTGTCATTGAAGAGCGCCATGTAAACTACTTTACTTTATTGCTAGCGTTAGTCATAGAAGTAGAAGTAGTCGTTGGCGTGTTTCATGAAGACTGCGATGATGGAGATCATGGTGTCAAGCGGTGACAAGATGATCATGGAGCCGAAGATGGAGATCAATGGAGCTATATGATATTGGCCATATCATGTCACAACTATATATAATTGCATGTGATGTTTATTATGTTTATGCATCTTGTTTACTTAGGACTGACGGTAGTAAATAAGATGATCCTTAAAAAATTTCAAGAAGTGTTCTCCCCTAGCGTACTGTTGCTACTGTTCGTCGCTTCTAAGCACCACATGATGATCGGTGTGATGGATTCTTACGTTCACATACAATGGGTGTAAGACAGTTTTACCATGGAAAAACACTTAGGGTTAACTTGGCGAGCCTAGCATGTGCGGACATGGCCTAGGAACACGGAGACCGAAAGGTCGAACAAGTCGTATGGAAGATCGATCAACATGAAGATGTTCACAAGCGATGACTAGTGCATCACGTGATGATCGGACACGGGCTAGTCGACTCGGATCGTGTAACACTTAGATGACTAGAGGATGTCTAATCTAAGTGGGAGTTCATAATTTGATTAGAACTTTGTTATCATGAACTTAGTCTAAAACCTTTGCAAATATGTCTTGTAGATCAAATGGCCAACACTAATGTCAACATGAACTAGCAGCGTTCTAGAAAACCAAAATTTGAAAGATGGCGGCAGCAACTATCTGATTGGGTCCGGAACACGAGATCATCCTCATAGCTGCCGGGAAGCAATATGTCCTAGAAGCCGCTAGGTGGCGCTCCGTTCGAAGAACCAAGGCGTTATGAGCGGCTTGGCAAGCTCGTCTTGATGATTACTCCCTCGTTCGGTGCGGCATGCTTTACTTAAGAAGGGCTCAAAAGCGTTTTGAGCATCACGGAGCATATGAGATGTTAAGTGAAACTAGTTTTCCAAGCTCATGCCGGGTCGAGAGATATGATGTCTCCGAAAGTTCTACATTGTAAGATGGAGGAAAACAGTTACGTTAGTGAGCACATCCTAAAGATATGCAGGTTGCACAGCGTATGACCCAGTGAACATTAACCTCCCAGATAGAGGCGGTCATTGAGAATCCTCGATCGCTCCCACCAAGCTACAAGAGCTTTGTGATGAACTACAACATGCGGGATGGTGAAGACCATTCTGAAGTGTTCTCGATCTTTGAAGTCGTGAGGCTGAAATCAAGAACATCAAGTGTTGATGGTCAATAAGACCACTAAGTTCAAGAAGAAGGTAAGAAGAACTTCAAGAAGGGCCAGCAAAGATGTTGTCGCCCATGGCTTTATTCAGGGAAGGTCAAAAATGGACCCAAGCACAGGCGAGTGCTTTTATTGCAAGGAAAGGTCCTTTGAGCGGAACTGCCCCAAATACTTAGCGGATAAGAAGGTGACACCAAAGGTATATTTGATATACATGTAATTGATGTGTACCTTACCGATTACCGTAGTAACTCACAGGTATTTGATCGGTGCCGTTGCTCATATTTGTAACTCACAGCGAGTGCGGAATAAGCGAGTGGCGAAGGGCGAGGTGGCGATCTTGCGTGGAATGGTTCGAGTCGATGTGATCGCTGTCGTGCATGCCTCTATTTACCCTCACGAGTTTTAAACCTTAATAATTGTTATTTAGTGCCAAGTTTGAGCATGAACATTGTATCTGGATCTTGTTTATCTGAGATGGCTACTCATTTGAGTCTGAGAATAATGGTTGTTCGATTTATATGAGAGATATGTTTTATGGTCATGCTCAGATGGTCAATGGTTTATTCTTAATGAATCTCGGCGTAATATTACACATGTTCATAGTGTGGATGCCAAAAGATGTAAAGTTGATAACGGTAGTCCCATACTTGTGGCTCTGCCTTGGTCGATTGGTGTCAAGCGCATGAAGAAGCTCCATGCTGATGGACTTTTGGAGTCTCTTGATTATGAATTGTTTGACACATGCAACCATGCCTCATGGGCAAAATGACCAAGACTTCATTCTCGGAACAATGGGCGAGCAACCAACTTGTTGGAAATCATACATACCAATGTGCGGTCCAATGAGCGTTGAGGCTCATGGAGGATATCGTTATGTTCTCACTCTCCGATGACTTAAGTAGATATGGGTATGTCTACTTAATGAAACACAAGTCTGAGACCTTTGAAAAGTTCAAGGAATTTCGAATGAGGTGGAGAATCAACGTGACCGAAAGATAAAGTTCCTCGATCGGATCGTGGAGGAGAATACTTAAGTCAATTTGGTACACACTAAAATGTGGAATCGTTTCACAACTCACGCCTTTGGAACACCTCGGTGAAGCGGTGTGTCGAGCGTAAATGTCGCACTCTATTGGATATGGTGCGGTCTATGATGTCTCTTCTTGATTACGCTATCATTTTGGGGATAAGAAGACAGCTACATTCACTTTAAATAGGGCACCGTCTAAATCCGTTGAGGCGACCCAGTATGAATTATGGTTTGGGAAGAAACCTAAGATGTCGTTTCTAAAAGTTTGGGGATCACGATGCTTATGTCAAAAACTTCAACCTAAAAAGCTCGAACCCAAGTCGGAAAAATCGTATTCATAGGATACCCTAAGGAAACTGTCGGTTATACCTTCTACTTAAGATCGAAGGCAAGATCTTTGTTGCCAAGAGCGGATGATTTCGGAAAAAGAGTTTCTCTCGAAAGAAGTAAGTGGGAGGAAAGTAGAACTTCGATGAAGTACTACCTCTCGAGCGGAAAGTGGTGCGGCGAGGAAACCGTTCTGTGATGCCCACACCAACTAAAGAGGAAAACAATGATGATGATCAAGGTACTTGGATCAAGTTGCTCTGAACTTGGGTCCACGAGGACACGTTCCACACCGAGGTGAATGCAACCTGTCCTAGAAGTCATGTTGTTGAGACAGGTGAACCTTGAACTATGAAGAAGCGATGGCGGGCAGGATTCCAACAAATGGCTCGAAGCCATGAAATCGAGATAGAATCACGTATGAAAACAAAGTATGGACTTTGTGAGACTTGCCGATGATCGGCTAGCAATAGAAAACAAATGGATTTTTTAAGAAGAAGCGGAGGCGCGGATGGTAATGTTACCATCTATAGCTCGACTTATCGCTAAGGGTTATCGACAAGTTCAAGGATTGACTCTGACGAGACATTCTCTCCCGTAGCAAAGTGAAGTCCGTCTGAATCATGTTAACAATGCGGCATACTATGATTATGAGATATGGCGGATGGACGTCAAAAGCGGCATTCCTGCGGACATCTTAAGGAAGAGCTGGTATGATCAGCGGAAGGTTTTGTCGATCCTAAAGCGCTAACAAAGTAAGCTCCAGTGATCCATTTATGGACTGGTGCAAGCATCTCGAGTTGGAACATTACGCTTTGATGAGATGATCAAGCGTTTGGGTTTATCTTGAGACTTATGGAGAAGCCTGCGTTTACAAGAAAGTGAGTGGGAGCTCTGTAGCATTTCTCCTTTTATATGTAGATGACATACTATTGATGGAAATGATACAAAACTTACAACGACATTAAGGCCTACTTGAATAAGTGTTTTCAATGAAGGACCTTGGTTATATATAATTAGCATCAAGATCTATAGAGATAGATCGAGGCGCCTCATAGGTCTTCACAAAGCACATACCTTGATAAGATTTTGAAGAGGTTCAAAATGGATCAGTCAAGAAAGGGTTCTTGCCTATGTTACAAGGTGTGAGATTGAGCTCGGCTCGATCGCCGACCACAGCAAAATAAACAAGAGATGAGTGTCATCCCTATCTTCCAGCCATAGGATCTATTATGTATGCCATGCGTGCGGACCCGATGTAAACCTTCCGTAAGTTTGGTAGCGAGATACCAAAGTAATCCGACAAGGAACAACTGAGCAGCGGTCAAGAATATCTGAAGTACTGAAAAGGACAAAGGACATGTTTCTCGTTTATGGAGGCGAAAGAGCTCGTCTCGTAAAGGGTTACGTCGGCGCTAAGCCCACTCGGATCTGAATGACTCTAAGTCCGCAGACGGATCGTGTATATGTTGAATGGTGGGCGATGGTAGTTTGGTGCAGCACCGAGGCGTCGTGGCGGGATCTACGTGTGAAGTGGAGTACATGGCAGCCTCGGGCGGCGCGCCAGGCGATTTGGGTGAAGGAGTTGTTGGGGAGCGTAGTAATTTCAAAAATTTCCTCGCACCACGCAAGATCATGGTGATGCGCCGAGGAGAGTGTTGTCTCGTACCCTCGTGAACCCGAGCGAGCGATCTGCGTAGAGAAGTAGTCGTCGTTCTCCTCGCGATCCACCGATCGGCAGCGGTTACTCGGCGCTCCGATTCTTGACACGTACAGGCTCGGTGGCGCTCCTCGGGCTCCGATCCGGCAAAGCTCCGGGAGAGAGTTCGTCGGCCTGACAGCGATCTTGATGTTCTCTTGGCCCCTTGAGGCTTACTTCGCTTCTGATATGGCCAGGAATATGGTGGAGGGGCACCGCACACGGCTGAAGCGATCTCAGGGATCAACTTGTGTGTTCTAGGGTGCCCCTGCCCCGTATATAAAAGGCAAGGGGAGGGCGGCCGGCCCTAGGCAGCGCCAAGGGAGAGTCCTCCTCCTAGTGGGAGTAGGACTCCCTTTCCTAATCCAACTAGGAAGGAGGAAGGGGAAGGAAGGAGGAGGCGGGGAGAGGAAGGGGGCGCGCCCCCCTCCTGTCCTATTCGGACTCCCCATGGGGGGCGCGCCACCTCTGGTCGGCCCTCTCTCTCCCTCTTGGCCCAATAAGGCCCATTACTTCCCGGGGTTCGGTAACCCTTGGCACTCGGTTTCTCCGGAAACTTCCGGAACCTTTCGGTGTCGAATATAGCCGTCAATATATCAATCTTTATGTCTCGACCATTTGAGACTCCTCGTCATGTCCGTGATCACATCAGGGACTCCGAACTCCTTGGTACATCAAAATACACAAACTCATAATATAACCGTCATTGAAACCTTAAGCGTGCGGACCCTATGGTTCGAGAACAATGTAGACATGACGAGACCGTCTCCGGTCAATAATAAGCGGGACACGGATGCCCATATTGGCTCCTACATATTCTCTGAAGATCTTTATCGGTCGGACCGCAACAACATCACGTTGTTCCTTTGTCATTGGTATGTTACTTGCGAGATTCGATCGTCGGTATCCAATACCTAGTTCAATCTCGTTACCGGCAAGTCTCTTTACTCGTTCCGTAATACATCATCTCACAGCTAACTCATTAGTTGTAATGCTTGCAAGGCTTAAGTGATGTGTATTAGAGAGGCCAGAATACCTCTCCAGAGCAATCGGATGACCAATCCTAATCTCGAAATCGCCAACCAACATACCTTTGGAGACACCTGTAGTACTCCTTTATAATCACCCGATTCGTTGTGACGTTTGGTAGTACCCAAAGTGTTCCTCCGTGGCAGGAGTTGCATAATCTCATAGTTATAGGAACATGTATAAGTCATGGATAAAAGCAATAGCAACATACTAAGCGATCGGTGCTAAGCTAATGGAATGGGTCATGTCAATCAGATCATTCAACTAATGATGTGACCTTGTTAATCAAATGACAACCCCTTTGTCTATGGTTAGGAAACTTAACCATCTTTGATTAACAAGCTAGTCAATAGAGCATACTAGTGACACTCTGTTTGTCTATGTATTCACACATGTATTATGTTTCAGTTTATACAATTCTAGCATGAATAATAAACATTTATCATGAAATAAGGAAATAAATAATAACTTTATTACCTTTGGGAATATTTCCTTGATCTACTTGCACTAGAGTGATAATCTAGATTACATAGTAATGATTCTAACACCCATGGAGTCTTGGTCTTGATCATGTTTTGCTTTCGTGGAAGAGGCTTAGTCAATGGATGCTACATTCAGATCCGTATGTATCTTAAATCTCTATGTCTCCCACGGACCAAGTTAGGATGGAATTGAAGAGTCTCTTGATGTGTTTGGTTCTCTTGTGAAATCTGGATTCCTTCGCTAAAGCAATTGCTCGATATTGTCACAATTTTCATTGGACCCGATGCACTAGGTATGACACCTAGATGGGATATGAACTCCTTCATCAGACTCCTTCATTGGTGCTTCGACGACTATGTATCTATGCTTGACTATAGGCTCTATGCTTCGACTATAGGCTCTATCATGTATGCTGTGTGCGGACACTGATGTGTGCCTTGGTGGGGCATTGAGTCTTACTCAACTTCACACCTTGTAACACAGGCAAGAACCCTTTCTTTGCTTGATCCATTTTGAACTTCTTCAAAATTTTGTCAAGGTATGTGCTTTGTGAAAGTCTAATTAAGCGTCTTGATCTATCTCTATAGATTTTGATGCCCAATATGTAACCTTCACGAGGTCCTTCATCGAAAAACTCTTCTTCAAGTATCCCTTTATGCTATCGAAATTCTATATCATTTCCGATTAGTAATATGTCATCTACATATAATATCGGAAATGCTCTGAGCTCCTCACTTTCTTGTAAATCTGAGGCTTCTCCAAAGTGCATATAAACCAAATCTTTGATCACACTATCAAACCGTTTATTCCAACTCGAGATGCTTGCAGTCCATAAATGGATCGCTGGAGCTTGCACACTTTATTAGCTCCTGGATCAATAAAACCTTCGTTTGCATCATATACAACTCTTCTTCGAAATCCATTAGAATGCAGTCTTTACATCCATTTGCCAAATTTCATAATCATAAAATCACGGCAATTGCTAACATGATTCAGACAGACTTAAGCATCGCTACGGGTGAGAAGGTCTCATCGTAGTCAATCCCTTGAACTTGTCGAAAACCCTGCGACAAGTCAAGAAGCAATAAACGATAACATTACCGTCGTCGGGTCTTCTTCTTGAAGATCCACTTGTTTTCTATTGCTTGCCGACCCTCGGGCAAGTCAACCAAAATCCACTTTGTTTTCATACATGGATCCCATCTGATTTCATGGCCTCAAGCCATTTTGCGAATCTGGGCTCACTCGCTTCTTCACGGTTAAGTAGGTTCATCATGATCTAGTAGCATGACTTCGGAACAGGATTACATACCACTCACAGTGCGGATCTTACTCGGTTGATCTCGAGGTTACGTAGTAACTTGATCTGAAGTTTCATGATCAACATCATCAACATCCTCACTATTTGGTGTAGATGTCTCGAGAAACCAGTTTGCGATAAACTACTTTCCAATAAGGAGAAGGTACAATTACCTCATCAAGTTCTACTTTCCTCCTCACTTCTTCCTTCTCTAGAAAGGATCCATTCTTAACAACAAATGTCTTGCCTTCGGATCTGTGATAGAAGGTGTACCCAATGTCTCCTTTGGGTATCCTATGAAGACACATTTCTCGATTTGGGTTCGAGCTTATCGAGTTGAAGCTTTTTCACATAAGCATCACATCCCCAAACTTTGAAAGCGACAACTTTGGTTTCTTGCTAAACCATAGTTCATAAGGTGTCGTCTCAGCGGTTTTTGCGGTGTTCTATTCAGCGTGAATCGGCCGTCTCAAAGCATAACCCCAAGCGATAGCGGTAATCTGTAAGAGACATCATAGATCGCACATATCTAGTAAAGTCGATTCTGACGTTCGGACACACCATTCTGTTGTGGTGTTCGGGTGGCATGAATTCTTGAAACTATTACGCATTGTTTCAAATGTAGACCAAACTCGTAACTCAAATATTAGCCTCCACGATCAGTTGTAGAAACTTTATTTTCTTATTACGATGATTTTCAACTTCACTCTGAAATTCTTTGAACTTTTCAAATGTTTGAGACTTATGTTTCATTAAGTAGATATACCCATATCTGCTTAAATCATCTGTGAAGGTGAAAATATGATATCCATACGAGCCTCAACATTCATGGACCACATACATATGTATGATTTCCAACAAATCATTGCTCTCTCCATAGTCTGGGAGAACGGGGTTCTAGTCATCTTGCCCATGAGGCACGGTTACATAAGTGCCAAGTGATTCATAATCAAGTGACTCCAAAGTCCATCGATATGGAGTTTCTTCATCGCTTTATACCGATATGACCTAGCGGCAGTGCCACAAATAAGTTGCACTATCATTATCAACTCTGCATCTTTTGGTTTCAACATTATGAATATGTGTATCACTACTATCGAGATTCATTAAAATAGACCACTCTTCAGGGTGCATGACCATAAAGATATTACTCATATAAATAGAACAACCATTATTCTCTGATTTAAATGAATAACCGTCTACATCAAACAAGATCCAGATATAATGTTCATGCTCAGCGGCACCAAATAACAATTATTTAGGTCTAAAACTAATCCGAAGGTAGATGTAGAGGTAGAGTGCGGCCGCGATCACATCGACTTTGGAACCATTTCCCAGCGCATCGTCACCTCGTCCTTTGCGGTGTTAAGCAATCCGTAGTCCTGTTTGAGTTGCAAATATTAGCAATGAACATTATCAAATACCAGGTGCTCTGCGAGCTCTAGTAAGGTACACATCAATAACATGTATATCACATATACCTTTGTTCACCTTGCCATCCTTCTTATCCGCCAAATACTTGGGCAGTTCCGCTTCAGTGACGGTCGCTTGCGGATGAAGCACTTTCGATTTCAGGTTTAGGTCCAGACTTGGGTTTCTTCTCTGGCGGCAACTTGTTTGCTGTTTCTTCTTGAAATTCCCCTTCTTCTTCCCTTTGCCTTTCTTCTTGAAACTAGTGTTCTTATTGACCATCAACACTTGATGCTCCTTCTTGATTTCTACCTCCATGGCCTTTAGCATTGCGAAGAGCTCAGCATAGTCTTTACTAACCCTTGCATATTATAGTTCATCACGAAGCCTTTGTAGCTTGGTGGCGGTGATTGAAGAATTACATCAATGACACAATCATCGGGAAGATTAACTCGGTTGAGTCAAGTGATTGTAATACCGGACATTACAGTATGTGCTCCTTGTGAACCCATTCTCCTCCATCTTGCAGCTATAGAACTTATTGGAACTTCATATCTCTCAATGGGCATTGTTGAAATATCCTTCAACTCTGGAACATCTCATATGCTCCATAGCGTTCAAAACGTCGTTGAAGACCGGTTCTAAGCCGTAAAGCATGGCACACTTGAACTATAAGTAGTCATCGACCGCTCTATGACGTTCTTAACGTCGTCGGTTGCGTGCTTGGCCGAACTGGCACCGGTGGTGCATCCGGGCGTAACTCTTACATGCGACAATGAGGATAATCCTCAGATTCACGGACCCGATCCGTGTAATTATACCATCATCTTTCAACTTTGCTTTCTCAAGGAACACATTAAAATTCAGCGGAACAACAACCGAGCCATCTATCTACAAACAAACATAGACAAGTGAGGATCGAAGGTGAGAGTGTCTAGAGGGGTGATTAGACTACTCGACAAAATAAAAATTCCGTCTTTTATCAAGGACAGATTTTGGCAGATTTTGCATAACACACAAGTCAAGTAGCACACTACACATGCAATTCTAGAGTGGGCAGCGGAAAGTAAATTGCACAAGTAGTAAAGAAAGTGGAAAGATCAAACACAATTTGGAGGCGGTGATTTTTCTCGTGGTTCGATAGGTGGTGCTATCGTACTTCCGTGATGGAGACTTCAACCCACGGAGATGGCAGGCTGCCGAGTCACGGAGGCTCCACCCTGAAGGGTCCACGAAGAAGCAACCTTGTCTATTCCATCATGGCCTCATACGGACTAGCCTTACTGGGGTAGATCTTCACAGAAGTAGGCGATCTCCTTGCCCTTACAAACTTCTTGGTTCAACTCCACATCTGGAAACAGGGCTCCCAGCGACACCTAACCAATCTGGGCACCACCCTCCAAAAGGTAATAGATGTTGTAGATGATGATGAACTCCTTGCTCTTGTGCTTCAAATGATAATCTCCCAACACTCAACTCTCCTCACTGATTTGGCTGTGGTGGAAGAAAGGATTGAGTGGAAAGCAACTTGGAAGGCTAGAGATCAAGCTTCATATGGTGGGAGTGGAGCAACTTGATCTCAACACAAGGGTAGGTAGTTCTCTTCTCAGAAATGTAAGGTAGGAGTGGTAGTTCTTTCGATGGCTCTCTCCACGAATGAAGAGGGGTGGAGGGGTATAAATAGCCTCCACAAAATCAACCGTTACACACATTTGAGCAATCTCGGTGGGACCGAAGTGGACAACTTCGGTGGACCGATAGTTCAAATAATGTGAGCGTTAGGATTTTGATGGGACCGAATATACAATCTCGGTTAGTCCGATTAGTGCAATGACAAGCATGCCATTTCGGTGGGACCGACTTCATCATCTCGGTGACACCGATTTGATGTGAAGATTCTGAAGCTTGCAACTCATGTTCGGTGAGACCGAGTTGAGAATCGGAAAATCCGAGTTTACTAGGGTTTGGCTTATGGTGAGGTGGTTCATCTCGGTGTGGTGAGATTGGAATATCGGTGGGACGAGACTACTTATAGTGTCTATGGCGGTGAAAGTTCTTGATAGTTTAGGAGATGTATCACTAAGCACTTGAGCAACGGATCATCATCATAACCTCATCCCTTTTAATAGTGTTGGCTTTTCCTATGGACTCAATGTGATCTTGGATCACTAAACCAAAAATGGAGTCTTGAGCTTTTGCCAATGCTTGCCTTAGCATTTTGAGGGTCCACCTCTTTAGTCCTTTTGCCATGCCAATGTGATTGAATTTCTGAAACATACTTGATAAAAGCATTAGTCCAACCACAAAGTATGTTGTCATTAATTACCAAAACCACCCAGGAGCAAATGTGCTTTCAATCTCCCCTTTTGGTAATTGATGGCAACACACTAAACAAGACATCAAAGCTTATTGAAAGAAAGAGCGAAATTATCACAGCTTTGACCATGTAGTACACGCTCCCCTACAAGTGCAAGATTTTCATAAATTATGGTTTGGACTACCACAAGCACACAAGAGAAAAGCAAGATGTGCTACATGCAGCAGCTATATGCATCAGGCAGATGAAAAGAAGTGAGTGATAATGCATATGTGCATGGTGATTTCTTGCAAACAAGTATTCACAAGCAAGTCACCATCATGCACATACGCAGGTGCATATACTTACCTTGAGGTTCCTTGGCATTGTACTGAAGAGATAAACTTGGGAAAACAAGGTTAGATAACACAAGTATTTCTTCACCAACTGCAAGAACATCGAGTACCAACCAAGGATGACATGTATAAAGAGTGTCTCATATTGAGCACAAGCTTGAATCAACAAACATGTCTCAAAACTAAAAGATTTTCAATGAACTACGAGAGATTTTGCTTTCCATAAGATATCAATTGTGAAGATTCCTCTCCTTTGAGTTCTCTCGGATCAAGGGTTTGATGGAAAGAGCAAAATCAAAGAATGATGCCAAATGAGAATGCGCCAATTGTAATGTCAATGTGAAACCGGCAAGAAATTCTCTTATAAGAAAAACACGGCAAAGCTTTGATGTGATCTCTCCCCCTTAAGGTAAGATTGCTCTTCTTCTCCCCTAAATCTTCTCTTCTCCCCTAAGTCTTCTCCTTTGACATGAAGTGCGAAAAGAATGACCAAACTAGGAAGGTGGGGAAGATGGAAAGAAAGAAGTGGGATCCTTAAGAATCCTGTGAGGCAAAAAGGAACATGCATAGAGAATCATTGAGTGGAGCTGCGAAGATGATATCTGGAAGAAATAAATCGGTGACACGAATTAAGATGGATCGGTGGGTCGAAAGTCGAGGACTTAGGGTAGATCCTTTCGGTTAGCCGAAATATTTAAATCGGTGGTGAGTTTAATTCAAGAAATCTGAAATAATTCAGCTCACTTTGAGGAATGTTTCAAAGGATTTGCAATGAATTTGTGAATGATTTTCGAGGAATTGATCGAGCGGAAGGATATTCACAAGGCGAGAAGAATAGAAATGAAAAAGATTCCTAGATGAAGTTTTTTAATGAAAACTCAATGAGAGAACATAAGAGAAAATAGAAAGACTCCAAAACATATGTACTTCATCTAGATAAAGGTCGTGACAAGGTCACCTATGTTTGAGTATATTGACTTAGGAGTCGAATGAGGACATTTGATCATAGGTCATACTCATCATTTAAGCTCAAAATGGGGTTGCCATTTTTCGATTAAGCATTCGATGTGATCACATCTTATGAAGCTGCTTGTACTCATGACTTTGAGCAAAGCTCCTTAAAGATGTGAAGAACATACCTTGGGCTTGTTGTTGCTTTGTTCATGTAGGTAAACTTGATGTAGGTGCTCATTGAATGTGAAGTTGGGCGCCATTTCCACTTGTGTAGTTCATCTTCCTACATGGGTTAGGCAAGCAAAAATACTCAAGGATATCCAAGATGACAAGAGTGAAATACTAGATGTATAAGATGTCAAAAAATCGTGGAATTTTGTTCCTTGAACTCAACATTCCAAAGGGCTAGATACTTGGTCAATGACAAGATTACTCATGATTTGAGTGTGTGGTAATCTTGTGGAATGTAGATCATCCAAGTACGCAAGGAGTTAGATGCAATACAAGGAGGCAAATGTGTCCAAGACATATGATCACCATCATAAGAGAAATATCAAGGATTAGTCAAGTGGGCTCATGCCTTGCATGCATCAATGGAGTTCTCACTCCAAGTTTGAAGCATCAATGATGTTCAACTCACTCCTTAGCGACAAAACACCTTCTCATCAAGAGGTTTTGTAAAGATATCGTGAGTTGTTTGTCGATCTGAACATGCTTAAGATTGATGTCACCCTTGGCAATGTGATCACGAATGAAATGGTGGCGAACTTCAATATGTTTAGTTCGAGAGTGTTGCGATTTGTCAATTTTAATCGCACTCTCATTGTCACAAAGCAAGGAACATGTCTCACATATCCCAAATCATAAGCGTTTGTGTCATCCATAGCAATTGAGCACAACATGAACCAGCAGCAATATATTCCGCTTGGTGGATAATGATACAATTTTGTTTCTTGGAGGACCAAGATACAAGGGATCGACCAAGGAATTGACCGCGTGCGAAGTTGACTTTCTATCAACCTGTCAGGCATAGTCCGAGTCGGAATAATAACAAAGATCGAAAGAGGCCCTCTTAGGATACCAAATGCCAAAGTTTGGTGTGTGTATCAAATATCTCACAATCCTTTTAACAGCTTTAAGATGACATTCTTTAGGGGCTGCTTGATATGAGCACACATGCATACACTCAACATTATGTCGGGAGAAGCACAAAGATATAGTAGAGAACCAATCATAGATCGGTAAACCTTTTGATCAGCGGTTCTCCATCTTTTATCAAGTCATTATGTCCACTTGTAGGCATGGGGTTCTCATACCTTCTTTCTTGCATGTTGAACTTCTTGAAGAGATCCTTGGTGTACTTTGTTTGTGAGACAAAGGTACCCTCCTTAGATTGTGATTTGCAACCCAAGGAAGAATTTGAGTTCACTCATCATGGACATCTCAAACTTCTCCGACATTAGCTTCCCAAACTTTTCACTAAAATGAGGTTAGTTGAACCAAATATAATATCATCAACATAGATTTGGCACAAATAGTTCTCCATTAACCCTTTTAGTAAGAGTAGAATCAATTTCCCAATTTCAAAGCCTTTTTCAATAAGGAACTTGGTCAACATTTATACCGCTCTAGGAGCTTGTTTAAGACCATAAAGAGCTTTGTGATTTGTAAACATGATTAGGCTTTTGGGATTCACAAATCCGGAGGTTGTTTCACAAATACTTCCTCATCAATTTCACCATTTAGAAAGGCACTTTTGATATCCATTTGATAGAGAGTAATATCATGGTGATTGGCATAAGCAAGAAGAATCTTGAATGGACTCAAGTCTAGCAGGGGCATAGGTCTCACCATAGTCCATACCTTCGACTTGTGTGTAACCTTGAGCTACGAGGCGAGCCTTGTTGCGGATGACTTGTCCATCTTCATCTTGCTTGTTCGAAACACCCATTTGGTTCCAATGATTTTGATCATCCTTGGGCTTCTCTACCAAAGTCCATACCTTGTTCCTCGAAGTTGTGTAATTCTTCGTGCATAGCGTTCACCCAATCCGGGTCTTCAAGTGCTTCTTCTACCTTCATAGGTTCAATACTAGAGATAAATGAGTAATGCTCACAAAAGTTAGCTAAGCGAGTTTTAGGCGGTAATTCTCCAGTTGATGTCGTTTATCATTTGTTCCACGGGATGATTTTCTTGACTCTTGCTTGGACTCGGGATAGCTTTTGTTGAGGTTGTGGCTGAGCTTCCTCATCATCTTCATCTTCCTCTTCTTCTTCTTCATTGTTGTTGGTGTTGTCTTGAGGCGGTGGAGAAGGAGGTTGTGGTGGATCTTCTTGTTGCACTTCCTCATCTTGGTGAGTTCCACTTGTGGAGGCCTCCATGTTGCCTTGAGGTTCATCTGCCGTGAGGTGGGGGCTCCACATATGTAGATGAGGTACTCTCCTTCACTTCCATGGGACGGATCTTTCCAATAGATAAATCTTGGATAGCTAGATGGGTCCTTGTCTCCTACATCAATAGGCATTTGCTCTACTTGCGAGCCATTAGATTCATCAAACTTCCGTCTACCGTCTCTTCAACCTTTGGGTGAAATTATTGTGAACAGTAGGTGTGGGTTTGATCCATAACCAAGGAAAAAGCCTTCATGAGTTTTAGGAGCAAATTTAGACCGGCGATGCTTATCAAGGATATAGCATTTCAGACCAAGACACGAAAGTATCCCACTTGGGTTTGTTACGGTGAGGAGCGTATGATGTCTTGCCGAGGAGCTTATGAAGATAAAGCTGTTGATAGCATGACAAGCTGTGTCTCGACGCTTCCCCCAAAATGCTTGATGTCTTGTATTCATCAAGCATCGTTCTCGCCATCTCTATGAGGCGTTCGGTTCTTCCTCAACAACTCCATTTTGTTGAGAGTGTACGTGGCCGAGAACTCATGTAGAATCCCTTCCTCATCGAGAAAAGAGTCTACATTGGCGTTCTTGAACTCCGTTCCATTGTCCTCGAACTTTCTTGATCTTCACCTCAAATTGATTTTGGGCCTTTTGGCAAAGGTTTTGAAGATTCTCGAACCTCGATTTGTCATCAAGGAAAAATACCCGTAAATCTGGAATAATCATCATCTATAACTAGACCAAAGGAGTTACCACCAAGGCTTTTGTAAGCATTGGGACGAAGAGATCCATATGAAGAAGCTCAAGCGGTCTCCTTGTGGTCATGATGTTCTTCACGGATGACTTCCACCTACTTGTTTTCCTGCTGACAAGCACTACAAAGTCTATCTTTGTCAAAGAAAACATCTTTAACGCCAGAATATGATCACCTTTGATCAGCTTGTCTAGATTACATACCAACATGTCCAAGCCTTCTATGCCATAACCAATCTTTAGAGGATTTAGCAATGAAGCAAGCTCTAGGTTGGGCTTTCTTAGTGAAATCAACAATATATAGATCACCTCTCGGATACCGGTAAATGCCATGTTATGATTGTCACGACGAAAGACTTGGCAATCTACTTGATGAATAGCACATTGAATCCAAAGTCACTAATCTAGACACGGAAAGTAAATTGTATCCAAGATTCTACAAGCATGACATTTTGAATAGAGCTATCATGAGATATGGCCACCTTACCAAGGCCAAGTACCTTACCCTTGGAGTTGTCTCCAAAAGTCACATACTTGCGTGGACCATCGTCCGGATCCCGACCCGACAAAAGATAAACAAGAGATGAGTGTCATCCCTATGCTTCAGCCATAGGATCTATTATGTATGCCATCTGTGTCGGACCCGATGTAAACCTTGCCGTAAGTTTGGTAGCGAGATACCAAAGTAATCCGACAAGGAACAACTTGGCAACGGTCAAGAATATCTGAAGTACACGAAAAGGACAAAGGACATGTTTCTCGTTTATGGAGGGGCGAAAGAGCTCGTCGTAAAGGGTTACGTCGGCGCTAACCCGACTCGAATCTGAATGACTCTAAGTCACAGACGGATCGTGTATATGTTGAATGGTGGGCGATGGCTAGTGCAGTCTGCAAGCGAGAGCGTCGTGGCGGGATCTACGTGTGAAGTGGAGTACATGGCAGCCTCGGAGGCGGCGCATGAGCGATTTGGGTGAAGGAGTTACGTTGGGGAGCGTAGTAATTTCAAAAATTTCCTACGCACCGCAAGATCATGGTGATGCATAGCGAGAGGAGAGTGTTGTCTCGTACCCTCGTGAACCCGAGCGAGCGATCTGGCGTAGAGAAAGTAGTCGTCGTTCTCCTCGCGATCAACCGATCGGCAGCGCGTTACTCGGCGCCTCAGGATCTTGACACCGTACAGCTCGGTGGCGCTCCTCGGGCTCCGATCCGCAAAGCTCGGGAGAGAAGTTCGTCGGCCTGAGCGTGGTAGCGATCTTGATGTTCTCTTGGCGAGGCCGCCTAAGCACCGCTTCTGATATGACCGAGGTGGAATATGGTGGAGGGGCACCGCCTGCAGCTGAGGCGATCTCAGGATCAACTTGTGTGTTCTAGGGTGCCTGCCCCGTATATAAAGGAGCAAGGGGAGGGCGGCCGGCCCTAGGGAAGCGCGCCAAGGGAGGAGTCCTCCTCCTAGTGGGAGTAGGACTCCCTTTCCTAATCAACTAGGAAGGAGGAAGGGGAAGGAAGGAGAGGGCGGGGAGAGGAAGGGGGCCGCCCCCCTCCTGTCCTATTCGGACTCCCCATGGGGGCGCGCCACCTCTGAGTCTGACCCTCTCTCTCCCTCTTGGCCCAATAAGGCCCATTACTTCCCGGGGGTTCGGTAACCCTTGGCACTCCGGTTTCTCCGGAAACTTCCGGAACCTTTCGGTGTCGAATATAGCCGTCCAATATATCAATCTTTATGTCTCGACCATTTGAGACTCCTCGTCATGTCCGTGATCACATCCGGGACTCCGAACTCCTTGGTACATCAAAATACACAAACTCATAATATAACCGTCACTGAAACCTTAAGCGTGCGGACCCTATGGTTCGAACAATGTAGACATGACGAGACCGTCTCGGTCAATAACCAATAAGCGGGACACGGATGCCCATATTGGCTCCTACATATTCTCTGAAGATCTTTATCGGTCGGACCGCATAACAACATCGTTGTTCCCTTTGTCATTGGTATGTTACTTGCGAGATTCGATCGTCGGTATCCAATACCTAGTTCAATCTCGTTACGGCAAGTCTCTTTACTCGTTCGTAATACATCATCTCACAGCTAACTCATTAGTTGTAATGCTTGCAAGGCTTAAGTGATGTGTATTACCGAGAAGCCGAAGATACCTCTCCAGAGCAATCGGAGTGACCAATCCTAATCTCGAAATCGCCAACCCAACATACGCCTTTGGAGACACTGTAGTACTCCTTTATAATCACCCGATTCGTTGTGGCGTTTGGTAGTACCAAAGTGTTCCTCCGTGCAGGAGTTGCATAATCTCATAGTTATAGGAACATGTATAAGTCATGGATAAAAGCAATAGCAACATACTAAGCGATCGGTGCTAAGCTAATGGAATGGGTCATGTCAATCGAGATCATTCAACTAATGATGTGACCTTGTTAATCAAATGACAACCCCTTTGTCTATGGTTAGGAAACTTAACCATCTTTGATTAACAAGCTAGTCAATAGAGCATACTAGTGACACTCTGTTTGTCTATGTATTCACACATGTATTATGTTTCAGTTAATACAATTCTAGCATGAATAATAAACATTTATCATGAAATAAGGAAATAAATAATAACTTTATTATTTTGGG
>JAHHZJ010010307.1:0-11787 GCA_021437245.1 Aegilops speltoides
TACGGGAAGGCGTGTCTCGGTCATGTCTGTGTTCTCGAAGTAGAATCCCTTGCGCAAGGTTTCGATGGGTAATATTATGAGTTTGTGTATTTTGATGTGCGAAAGAAGTTTGGAGTCGGATGTGATCACGGACATGGCGAGGAGTCCGAAATGGTCGAGACATAAAGATTGATATATTGGAAGCCTATATTTGGAGTTGAATGGTTAGGGTGAAATCGGGATTTTAAGGAACAAGGAGGTTCTGGAACCCTCCAGGGGTTATTGGTAGGTGGGCCCGGGGGAAAGAAGAAGGGCCCGGGGCAGGCCGTCGCCTCCCCTAGTCCGAATAGGACAAGGAGAGGGGCCCCCCCCTCTTCCCTCCCCAATCCTCTCCAACTAGGAAAGGGGGTCCTACTCGGTGGGGTAGGACTCCTCGGAACGCCTCTCCCAAGGAGCCGGGCACCCCCCTTTATATCTGAGGCGGGGGCACCCTAGGACACACAAGTTGATCTGGATGAACCATATTATCAGTCCTTCATTGGGTAAGCTAAATTAATTTTAAACTCTCCCCAAGCTCTCTTTGGATTGGAGCCCAAGGCGTCATCGAGCTGTCCGGTGTCAGAACTTGGGGCCGAATGTGGCCTTGGGATCGGTCGGATCGCGAGAAGAGCGTCGACTTACTTCCTCTGTTTCGCTTCGCCGGTCTCGGTGGAACCAACACTCTCCCGTTGCTATGCATCCCATGATCTTGCGTGTGCGTAGGAAATTTTTGAAATTACTCGTTCTAGCGGTGGCATCGAGCCAGTTTTTTGGTTTGATGTTTTGCAAGGTAGAAACAAGTGAGTTGTGGGCGATACAAGTCATACTACCTACCAGCATGTCATACTTTGGTTCCAATTGGAATGGCGGCCCAGACTTGGTTTCACCATTTTCGGTTTGGCTTAAAAGGTATTGGCGGGTGTCTTCTCTCTCACTTTAGTTGAGCGAGTGTGGCTCCCGGTCCTTGAAAGGTTAAAAGCGGAGTCTATTTGGAAATGTCGTTGTGGTTTTGATCGTGGGGTGAGATTGGTTCTTGCTTAAGCCGTAACCCGTAAAATTGCAAACAACAAAGTGAGGGCGTCTAACTTGTTTTTGGGGGGCATGTTGGATGTGATATGGTCAAGACATGATGCTATATTTTATTGTATGAGATGATCATGTTTTGTAAGAAGTTATCGGTTGGCGGAGCCATATGGTTGTCGCTTTATTGTATGAAATGCAATTACCTGTAATGCTTTACTTTATCACTAAGCGGTAGCGATAATCGTTAAAGCATAAGATTGGCGAGGCGACAATGATGCTACGATGGAGATCAAGGTGTCGCGCCCGATGGCGATGGTGATCATAATGGTGCTCGGAGATGGAATCCCGAAGCACAAGATGATGATGACCATATCATATCACTTATTTTGATTTGCATGTGATGTTTATCTTTTATGCATCTTATCTTGCTTTGATTGGCGGTAGCATTATAAGATGATCTCTCACTAAATTATCAAGGTGTTCTCCCGGTATCCGTTGCCAAAGTTAAATGGTGCCCGGACACCCGGTGATGATCGGGTGTGATAAGCTCTCGTCCATCTACAGGGTGCAAGCCGGTTTTACGCCAGAATACTCGGTTATTTGGCAGGCCTAGCATATGCGGATATGGCCTCGGAACACGGAGACCAAAAAGGTCAGTGTGAATCATATAGTAGATATGATCAACATAAGATGTTCACCATTGAAAACTACTCCATTTCACGTGATGATGGTTTATGGTTTGTTGATTTGGATCACGTGATCACTTAGATGACTAGAGGATGTCTGTCTAAGTGGGAGTTCTTAAAGTAATATGATTAATTGAACTTAAATTTATCATGAACTTAGTACTGATAGTATCTTGCTTTCTATGTTTGATTGTAGATAGATGGCTCGTCTTTGTTGTTCCGTTGAATTTTAATCGTTCCTTGAGAAAGCAAAGTTGAAAGATGATGGTAGCAATTACGGAATTGGGTCCGCCTAAGGATTATCCTCATTCTTGCCGAGAAGAGTTCGTCCGGATGCACGCTAGGTGCAGACTCTTCTTGGAGGGCAACACGGATGTTATGAGCGTGGCGAGCAAAAGGATGACTACTCTATAGTTCGATGTGCCATGCTATCACGGCTTAGAACCGGGACTTCAAGGGCGTTTTGAGCGTCATGGAGCATATGAGATGTTCCGAGGTTGAAGTTGATATTCAACAGAATGCGGATTGAAGAATGAAGTCTCAATAAGTTCTATAGCTGCAAGATGGAGGAGAATAGTTACATTAGTGAGCACATACTCGGAATGTGCAGGTACTACAATCACTTGCGCAATTGGGGTTAATCTTCCGGATGATTGTGTCATTGGAAATTCTTCAATCAACGCCACCAAGCTACAAAACCGTGATGAACTATAATATGCAGGGTTGGTAAAGACTATACCAGGCTCTTGCAATGCTAAAGGCTGCGGAGGTAGAAATCAGAAGGAGCATCAAGTGTTGATGGTCGATAAGACCACTAGTTTCAAGGAAAGGCAAAGGGAAGAAGGGGAACTTCAAGAAGAACACAAACAAGTTCTGCTCGGGAGAAAAACCAAGTCGGCCCTAAACCGGCCGAGTGCTTCTCTAAGCGGTAGTCCTTGGAAGGGAAGGCCCCAAGTATTTGGCGGATAAGAAGGATGGCAAGGTGAAAAAAGGTATATTGATATACATGTTATTGATGTGTACCTTACTAGAGCTCATTACTTTTTGGGTATTTGATCTTGGTTACATTGCTAATATTTGCAACTTCGAAGCGGGGACTACTGGTTAGCGAACAAGGCAAAGGGCGAAGGTGGCGATCTTGGCGTGGGAAATGGTTCCAAAGTCGATGTGATGGCGTTACCGCTACCTCTACATCTACCTTGAGGTTAGTTTTAGACCTAAATAATTGTTATTTGGTGCTGCGTTGAGCATGAACATTATATCTGGATCTTGTTTGATCCGAGGCGGTTATTCATTAAATCGGAGAATAATGGTTGTTCTATTTATATGAGTAATATCTTTTATGGTCATGCACCCTTGAAAGTGGTCTATTTTGATGAATCTCGATAGTAGTGATACACATATTCATAATGTTGAAACCAAAAGATCTGAGTTGATAATGATAGTGCAACTTATTTGTTTGCTTTGCCGTTTAGGTCATATCGATTTAAAAGCGCTGAAGAAACTCCATCTTGATGGACTTTTGGAGTCACTTGATTATGAATCACTTGGCGATTCTTGAACCGTGCCTCATGGGGAAGATGACTAAAACCCGTTCTCGGGTACTATGGAAAACCATGATTTGTTGGAAATCATGCATACGGATGTATGTGGTCCGATGAATGTTGAGGGGCGGATATCATTTTCTCACCCCAAACTCCCTTATTAAATTTCGGGTTTTAGACTAAATTTCCTTTGGGGGAAACCCCGGGGGGCCCATTTAGGTTAAAGCCCGGGTTTCGGAAAAAAGGGAAAAGGTTCAAAAGCGAAGGGGTTTTTAAAAAAATTTGGGCCCCAAAGGAGGTTTTACCCTTCCAAAAACCCCGAAGGGGAAAAAAGGTGCGGGAAAAATTTGGGACGGGAATTCCTCTTTAAGGGTTTTAAACTGGGGCGTTTAAAAATTTAAAACGGGATTGGGCAAACAAAAGGGAAAAGGGGGAAATTTGGGGAAATTCCCCCATTGGTTGAGGGCCCCCTTTCCTTGGGGTTTTAAAATAAATTGGGGGGTTAGGTAAATTTTTTGGTTTTGGGTTTAGGGGGGTTTTATCGGGAATAAGTTAAATAAATAAATTTTATTTGGGCCAATGGATTTTTGGGTTGGGGAAAATTTTTTAAAAGGAAAAAATTATTGAAAGGGAAAGGGGGCCCTTTGGTTTAAAAGGGAAACCTAAAACCATTAAAAAATCTGGATTGGCCTCTTTCCGGGGACCCTTTTATAAACCCTTTCCAAACAAAAGGAAAGTTTTTTCGGGGCAAATTTTTCTTTGGTTTGGGGTCTTAAATTTCACCCCACCGGTCTTTTGGGCCCCCAAGTTTTTAAACTTTAACGGGAAAGAAAAAATCCCAGATTCTCCGGGAGGTTTTTTCCCTTTTGGCCTTCCCCTCGGAATTGCCCCCTTCTTTACAACCCAGGTTTGGGGCTTAAAAATTTTAAAACCCGCCCGGGGCTTTTTGGGTTTTTTTGGGTTTTAAGGGTTTAAAAGAAACCCAAATCCGGGCACCCTTTGGCGGGTTTGGAGAAACCCGGGGCCCCTTAAATTTGGGACCGGGTGGAAAATTTCCTTTCTGGGGTTCTTCCTTCCTTTTGGGTGGGCCTCCCCCCCGGAATTTTGGCAAATTTGGATTTTGGGGGATTTTTTTGTTTGGGGGAAATAAATTAAAAAATTTGCCCCCTTTTTGGGGAAAGTTTGTTGGAAAGGGGCAAGACAAAAATTTTTGGGGAAGTTTTAAAATTTAATAACCTATGGGGGCAGAAAATCATTTTGGTAAAATTTCCATTGCTAATATGAAACCCCAAAAGGAAGCGAAAGAGGAAAAAGGGTTTAAAAGGGGGAAAAACCAAGGGGGGGAAACCCGGAAAATTGGGTCAACAAAAAAATGACAGATAACTTTAAAAATTTAAATGGCAAACCCTCGGGATTGGGTTTTTTTTAAAAACACCCAAAAACCAAGGGTTTGGAGGGTTAAAACTGGGGAATTTTCGATTCAAAAAAAGGGGGTATTTTTTAAATCGGGGCCATTAAAAAACCCCTTTTGCCACCCTTTGGTTTTTTTTAAAAAACCCCCGTGCCCAATTTGTTTTTTTGGGGTTTGCGAGCCCATTTTTAAAACAAACCGGGGAATTTTTGGGGGTTTTTAAAAAGGGCCCCAATTACGGGTTGGAAAAGCCGGGTTCGGGAAGTTTTCGGTACCCAAAATTAGGATTCCCCCAAAAACGGCTTTTTTAGTGGGTTTTCTAGGGGTTTTTCAAGAGAGGAAATGAACATAGGGGAAAATTTTTTGGGGTTTTGGGGAAAACCGGAAATTTTTTTGGGAGGAGAAATGTTTTTCGCGGATCGGGCCCCTTTTTTATGAAAAAAAATTTTTGTTTCCGGGTGGGTTACGGAACTTTGGGGGGTTCCGATTAAAAATTTGGGGGAAAATGGGCGGGGAAAAAGGGGGGGAAAGGGAAACCCCCAAAAAGGGGCTTAAAATTTAATTTTTTGGGGTGGGAAACCCCAAATTTCAAAGGTTTCCCAAGTCCTTCCAAATTTGGGGAACCCCAAAAACGTTTGAAAGGGGCCAAAGGGGGTTTAAGGGCACCCAAAGGGGGAAATTTGAAATTGCGGAACCCTCAAACAACAAAGGGGGGAAACCATTTGGGAAATTGCAAAAAATTTTGAAAAATTATTTCCCAAATTGGGAGGTTTGAACGGAACAAAGGTAAGTTTTAAAAATTTTATTAATTGAAAAGAAAAAAGCAAAAAGAAATTTTTATTTGTAAAGTTTTTGGTTTTTGGGAAAATTTTGGGTTTAAAAATTAAATTTCATTTAGATTGGGTTTTTCTTTAAAATTTAGCAAAATTGGAATCAAACCCAAAAAAGCCTTTTGCAAGGGGGTTTAAAAGGGGACAAATGAAAAAATTTTTTTGTTACCAAGGCCATCTTGAAGAGGGGTTTGGCCCTTATTGGGGAGGTTTAAAGTTTTCCGTCCTGGGAAATAATTTCAAAAATTAAATTTGAAGTAAGGAAATTTTTTGTTTAAACCAATCAGGTAAATTATTTAAAGTTTGGGTTTAAAGGGATTTTGCATTTGAATTTTTTCCCCAAAGCAAGGTTTTGGGTTGGAATTTTAAAACAACTGGCCTTTAAAAAGGGGGTGAAAAGGGATTTAAAAAGGTAAGGGTTTGGTGGAAAAAAAAATTAAGGAAGGGCAAAAATTTCTCAAAAAACCAAAAGGACCCCTTTTAAATTTTGAAAAAAATTTTGGGAAAAGGGGCGGTAAAAAAAGGTTCATTTATTGTTTACCAAATGGGCGGGTTTTGGGAAAATTTTAATTTTTTTATTCAAAAGGGGAAATTTAAACCGGAAGGGGGGCTAAAAATTTAAAGGAATATTAACCTATTTTGGTTTGGCCTAAATGTTTTGGGGGTTCAAAAAGGTTTTTTACAGGGGTTTTTAAAAGGGGGGGTTGCCCTTTTTTTGATAAAAAGGGCCCCCTTTTTTTTAAAATCCTAAAGGAAAAATCCATTTAAAAAAATTAAATTCCCAAAAACCCCCCCTTTTTTAAATCTAGGGGAAAACTAGAACCCAAACTACTTTTCCGTGGGCCTCATTAACCCGTCTTGGGCCTTTTTCCCTTTTTATTGGCCCCGGTAAAAATTCCCTCTTTTTTGGAAAAGGGGGTTTCGGGGTTCTTTTTAAATCGGGGAATTCGGGTTGGGGAAGCATTTTTGGAGTTCCGGGTTTAGTGGGAAACAAAATTTTCCCCGGGGTTGAATAATTTTTGTTAAAAAATTTTAACCCCGGGGAAACCCGGTTTTTTGTGAAAATAAAAAATTTTTGTTTGTTTCTCCTCCCCCAAAAAACTTTTCCAGGGTTTCCCGAAAATTTTTGGTTTTGGGGGTCACTTTTGGGAAATTTGGCAATTGGGTTTGGGTTTTTAGGTAACCCCGGGGTCCCAAATTTAAGCAAAGTTTTTGAAAATTTTGGGTTTCGGGGGTTTTTTAAAGGGCCCCCTAAAATTTTCCCAAAGGTGGGGAACTTTTTAAAAAAGTTAATTTTGTAAAGAAACGTGGGTTTTTTTTGGGTGTTGGGTGGGGTTTTAAATTCGGGAAAATTGTTGGAAATAAACCAATATTTCCCTTTTTTAAAAAATTCCCCAAAATTTCCCCGAAATTTGATTTAGTAATTGGCTTTGGGTGTTCTTGGTAAAAAGTGGAGAAAAACAATATTTTCAAAACTAATCATTGGTTTAAATTTTAAATCTTGCTTTAGGGGAAATTTAAATCTCCCAAATTTAAGGTTTTCCAATGTTAAATTTGGTTTAAAAACCTTGTTTTTAAAAATTTTAATTCACGGGTTTCAAAAGGGTTTCAAATTTAAACCTTTTTGGGCAACTTGGAATTGGTCCAGGGGAAAAAGGGGAATCAAAATTAACTAAAATTTAAAAAAAAACAATTTTTTTTAAATTGTTTAAAGATAAAGAGAAAATTTATGATTCTTAAAAAAATTATTAATTAAATTTAATGAAAATTGGGAAGGCCTTCTTTTATTTTGATTTAGAATCGCCCTTTTTTGTTTAAAAAATTTTCCTTGAAAAAATTTTAAAAAAGGACAAAAAATTCCTTAAAGTTAGTTGGAAATAAACCCGAACCCTAATTTTTAAAACCCCTTTTTATCCCAAAAATTGGCACCAAGGGTCCTTTTGGGGGAAACCTTTTACGGGTTTGGGCTCAAAATTTTGGGGGAAAATTTTTCTTTTTTTGAAAAGGTTTTTTCAAAAATTTTTGTCCCCTTTTTAAAAGCCCACTTTTAAAAAAAAAACCTTTAACCCTTTTTTTATTAATTTTCCCGGGGGTTATTGAAAAAAAAGAACCAATAACGGGCCCTTTTTTTTTAAAAAAAGGGGTTTTCAATTTCCTTTTTCCCCCTTTGGGGGATTGAATTTTAAACCCTTTCCCCCGGGGCCCCTTTTTTTTTCCAATTTAAAATTTTCAAAATTTTAAAACCCCAACCTTTGGGGTTTTAAAAGGGGAAAACCTTTAAAAAAATTTTTATTTGGGGCCCCGGGTTTTTTTCCCTTTCGGGCCCAAAAAAAGGGGTCCGGGAACCCCTTTGCAAAAGGGATAATCCTCGAGGTTTGGCCCCTTTTTTCCCCTTTTTTTCCCCCCAAAAAAAAAAAAAAGGGGCCCCCCAAAAAAAAAAAAAAAAAATTACTAAGTTCAGATAAATTTAAGTTCAATTAATCATATTCTTAGAACTCCCACTTAGGCGGACATCCTCTAGTCATCTAAGTGATCCGTGATCCAAAATCAACTAAACCATAACCGATCATCCCGTGAGATGGAGTAGTTTTCAATGGTGAACATCTTATGTTCATCATATCTACTATATGATTCCGCTCGACCTTTCGGTCCTCCGGTTGAAACCATATCCGCATATTAGGCTCCAAATCCAATAAACCGAGTAATACTGCGTGTCCAAAACCACCCATTGTAGTGGACGGAAACTTATCCACCACGATCATCCGGGTGTTTGCGGGCAACGAACTTTTCAATAATGCATACTCGGGGAGAACACTTCTTGATAATTTTGGTGAGAGATCATCTTATAAAATGCTACCGTCGATCAAAGCAAGATAAGATGCATAAAGATAAACATCACATGTAAATCAATATAAGTGAATGATTGGTCATCATCTCTTGGAATGTCTCCATCTCTTGCGGCACCATCATGAATCACCATCGTCCCGGGGCGACACCTTGATCTCCATCGTGGCATCGTTTGCTTCGCCAATCTTATCTTTCATTCTTCCTACCCTTTAGTATAAATAAAAGCATTACGAAGCGATTGCATTTCATACAATAAGCGGCAACCATATGGCTCCTGCCGATTCCGATAACCCGGTTACAAAACATGATCATCTCATACAATAAAATAGGCATCACGTCTTGACCATATACATCCAAACTTGCAAAAACAAGTTAGGCGTCCTCTACTTTGTTGTTGCAAATTTTACTGGCTTTCTAGGCTTAAGCAAGAACCAATCTCCTCCATCAAAACCCAAGCGATCCCGTCAAATAGACTCCGTTTAACCTTCTCAAGGGCAGGCGTACCACCTCGGTTCAACTAAAGTGGAAGGAAACCCCGATCCCTTTAAACAGTGCTGTGGCGGTGAAACCTCTCGGCTAAGCGTCTGGCGTAATGGAATTAAAGGCCTTCATCTCCACAATACCGGCGAACCAAAGTATGACATCTTTGGTAGGTAGTATGACTTATACCCCCAACTCATTGTGTTCTACTGGGAAAACATCAAACCATAAAAACCTGGGCTCGGATGCCACTGTTGGGGCGGGTAATTTCAAAATTTCCTATGCCACGCCAAGATCATGGTGATGCATAACAGCGAGAGGAAGAGTGTTGTCCGTACCCTCGTAGGGCCGGAGGCGATCCGGCGTAAGGAAGGTAGTCGTCGTTCTCCTCGCGATCCGACCAATCCGGGCCGTTACTCCGGCCCCAGGTTCTTAACACCGTTGGCTTCGATGGCGTCCCGGGCTCCAATCCGGAAGAGCTTGGGAGGAATTCCGTCGGCCCGGCGGCGTGGTGGCCGATCTTGATTTCTCTGGGCGGGGCTTTGCCTAAACTGCGGATATGGCCAAAGGTGGAATATTGGTGGAGGGGCCGCACGGCTAAAGGCGTGTAGATCAACTTGTGTGTTTCTATGGGGTGCCCTGCCCCGTATAAAGGAAACAAGGGGAAGGGGCCCGGCCCTGGGAGGCGCGCCAAAGGAGGTCCTCCTCCTGGTGGGAAATGGACTCCCCTTTCCATCAACTAGGGAAGGGGAAGGAAGAGGGGAGAGGGAGAAGGAAGGGCCCCCTTGTCCTATTGGACTCCAAAACCCCTCCGGTCGGCCCTCTCCCCTCTTGGCCCCTAAGGCCCCTTCCTGGGGGTTCGGTCCTCGGCCTCCGGTTTTCCGGAAACTTCAGGAAACCTTTAAATTTCCGAATATGGCTTCAATATATCAATCTTTATGTCTCAACCATTTGAGACTCCCGTCATGTCCGGTCACATCCGGACTCGAACTCCTTGGTACATCAAAAATAAACTCATAATATAACCTCATGAAACCTTAGGTGCGGACCCTCGGTTCGAGAACAATGTAGACATATGAGACCGTCTCCGGTAAATAACCAATGGGGACCTGGATGCCCATATTGGTTCCTCATATTCTCGAAGATCTTTATCGGTTCGGACCAATAACAACATATGTTGTTCCCTTTGTCATCGGTATGTTACTTGCAAGATTCGATCGTCGGTATCCAATACCTAGTTCAATCTGTTATGGCAAGTCTCTTTTACTCGTTCGTAATACATCATCTCACACTAACTCATTAGTTGTAATGCTTGCAAAGGCTTAAGTGATGTTATTCCGAGGGGCAGAAGATACCTCTCAAACTACGGATGACAAAACCTAATCTAAAATCCCAACCCAACATCCCTTTGGAACCTGTAGTACTCCTTTATAATCACCCGATTCGTTGTGACATTTGGTAGCACCAAAGTGTTCCTCCGGTGAGGAGTTGCATAATCTCATAGTTATAGGAAACATGTATATGTCATGGATAAGCGGTAGCAACATACTAAGCGATCGTGTTAAGCTAATGGAATGGGTCATGTCAATCAGATCATTCTCCTAATGATGTGACCTTGTTAATCAAATAACAACCTTTGTTTATGGTTAGGAAACATAACCATCTTTGATTAACAAGCTAGTCTAATGAGGCATACTAGTGACATTAATTTTTGTCTTGCATTCACACATTATTATGTTTAGGTTAATACAATTCTAGCATGAATGATAAACATTTATCATGAAAAAGAAATAAATAATAACTTTTTATTGCCTCTAAGGGTATTTCCTTCAAAAGGGGGGCACTGGTTTAAGGCAAGGAGAAATTTTCGTCCGTATTAATTAAACAAGGGACATGGGTCTGGAATTCTCCAAAGAAGAAGAGGGAAAAAGCATAAATATAAAGCAAACATAGCATCACAAAAGCATAGCATTGGCAACAAAATTTAAAGGTGTGACCTAACATATGGCTACGATATAGGGTGAAGAAATTCAGCAGGAATGTTTTCCGATTAAGGACTTTTCGAACCCAGAATGACGAGGAGGAAAGTTCCTTTACATGCTGAGACATATGACGAGATGAACGGACCCCGTATTGGGTTCCCTTTTTAAAACCTTTCATGAAAACATTTTCATGAAACTACGGTTTATTTTTCATGAATTTATTAAAGATTAAACAATTTTAGAATTACCTAAATTAAGAAAAGGAATTATGACTTTCGATATGACATCATAGTGGCGTCGGCGATCCCCGAACGGTGGCCGGTTAAAAGGACCGGGGGACCCACTTCCAAAGGCCGTTGGGTTGCGGTTTTAATCTAATCTAAAATTAGTTATAAAACCTCTTTGGGGTTTTTGGGTTCTAATTAACTTAAACTAATTAGTTTAATTATTAAAATGTTTTAATTAGAGGTTTAAGCGGTGGGACCCCCGGCGGTTCGTGGTTAAGAAGTCGCCAAAGGATAAGACCCGAGGGGCCCTGGTCGGCCGGGAGGGTGGCTCCGGCCAAGCGGTCGGTTTGGTCGGGTTAGCTCCATTGACCAAATCCAGGCCGGAAGCGGCCGTCCGGTCGGGAATTGTCCTGACCAAAATGACCCTTGGGTAGCGTTGAAAGGAGAAGATGTCGGCAATGGGGTTGGTTTAAAAGGGGGCTGGGCGGAGGGGGGAAACACCGGGACCGGGACCAGGGCGTCGGATCGGGCCTGCATAGAGGAAGGCCACCTAGGGGTCTCGTTGGAATCCCCGAGCTCCGAGGGCTTTCTCGGCTCTGTGGTCCGGCCGGCGAGCCTCTCGGCAATCCGGCCATGATGTGGTGGCGGCTCTGGCCGAGGATAAACCCGGGGAGGAGAGGCGGAGCTCCTTGGGCGCTTTGGGTGTTCGGCGTGGGCTCGGGGGAAGGGCCGGGAAGGC
>JAHHZJ010010308.1:0-14840 GCA_021437245.1 Aegilops speltoides
CAAGGGGGCGGGCGCCTGCCGGGGTCAGGCCCAGGAGATTTACCCGGCCGGAGCTCTGGAGAGATAAAACTCCTGCTTTGTGTTTGTCATGTTCTTGCTTGAGGCGTGGGTGTGTTGTGGTTTGAATGAGTGAAAGCCAGACCCCTTACTGCATCGCATGGGCCTCCTTTTATAGGCTAAAGTGCGCGATAGGTGCTGCGTAGAAAAGAGTAAAAAAGTAAATCGCGGGTTGGTACAACGCTCGGATGCCCCTACCTAACTCGTGGCGGGGACAAGGGCATTTAATGCCCGTCTGAGTCGCCTCAAGCGGTGTAAAGCGACCGTTAGAGGCGCCATCGTCGCCCGATGGCCTCCTTGTCATCTTTGTTTGCCACCTCGCACGCTAGGCTGCCGACTACCCTACGTGCACGGGAGGATCTTGTGGCGACACATCGTCCGGATGTCTTTGGAGCTTCGGTGCGAGTGGCAGCCTTGCCTGACAAAGCGCCTTACCTGCGCGTTGTCTTGTCGTACCATAAGCTTGCGCCTCGCGGTCTTCTTGGGGCAGCGGAGCGTCGCGACCCGTCTCTTGAAGGGCCTTGGTTGGCCTCCCCATAAGCTCCTCTTCGGGGTCTTGTCCTTCGACAAGCTCCTCTTGCGAGGGGTTACATCATCAGCTAACACTTTGTTCTTGAATGGCGGTAAATAGGAATAGCGGAGGATCTTGGCGGGCCTTGCAGAAACTGCCGTGGGGAGCTACTGTTGCCCGTGCACAAGTTCGGTACTAAGGTACCCCTACTTTAGTACACCGACACTACTGAGATCATCTGCGACAACGACACGCAATTCACGAGCCGCACCTTCATGCTGATATGTCAAGATCTTGGCGCCAAAGTCGCTTAAGCCATTGCTCATCCAGAAACGCAGGTCAGCCGGAAGGGCAAATCTTGAAGTCTTCTTGAGCTCAAGACGAACTTTCGGCGGGCTGCACAAGTCACGGAAAAAAAGCTTGGATCGAGGCTGCGGTGGTTCTTTGGTCGTCGGGGCAGCCGTCGAACCAGCGCGGACACCTTTTGCTCTAATCTATGGGAGCGAGTTCTCCCACCGGAACTTCATTATCTGGTGCGCCTCGAGTGCTCGCTTATGATGAGCTCGAGCAAAGCATTCTGCAACGGGATGGATGTTGCTCCTTGAGAAGGACCGTCTTCGGAGCTGCCTCTGTTGCTCGATACAACAAGCTTTGCGTCGCTACCATAACCCTTGAGTTAATGCCGGAGTCTCGAGGCGACCTTGTTCTTGAGCGTTCATTCGCCAAGAATTCCAACAAGTTGACACGAAGTGGGAAGGCCCTTACCGGGTGAAACGAGTCACTAGGCTTGCTGCATGTCCTTTGGATACCGAAGATGGCTTTCGGTGAGCAACTCCTGGAACATTGAGGATCTTCGTAAGTTTATTAACGTGAAGCGTTGCGAAACCTATTCCGCAACCACCTTTTGTCCTGAATCTTGCGCTGTTGCATGTAATCCTTTGTACGCCGGTATGGAACCAGTGCATAAATAAAGTTCATGTGCTCCTTTTACCTTGTCAATTTCATGCTTTTTATTTTTTGCATGTGTTATCGACACTTTGTGCAGCACCTACTGATAAGCAATAGCAGCCGTGGGCTCCATATCTTTATTTTCTCTTCTTTCTTTTCTCATTGGAAGGAAAGTTCTCTTGCCCTAAGCTTGGGGAAGGAGAAGATAATGGTGTGGACGGCGTCGTTCAAGAAAGTTTAGCCTTACTCGGGAAGCAAGCGGCAGAAAAGCTAAGTTGCCAAAATCGAGCAATCGAGTTTTAAAAAATTTAGTTATCTTCCTCGAGCGGCCGTACTTTGTATGACAAACCATGGCGAAGGAACCAACTCGTAGCTAGTTACAGCCCTTACTTTGTTTGAGTCCGCTCAACAACTTAAGTGAGCTGCGACTAGTTGCGACAAGGTTTCTTGCGGTAGCGACACCGCCGAGGACTGGCGGCGTTCACTTTTCGATGCTTGCGGCAAGGGTGCTGCCGGCAAGTTCCCTAAAAGCGTGGGTAAAACATACAAAGGAAGGATTCAAGTAAAGAAATAACATGCATAATTGATACCCAAAATAAAGTTATGTTACAAGATAGCATGCATAGCTCTAATGAATTGTTCTCATTGACATGACCAGCGGCGACAAGAGAATGAAAAGCAGGCGGCCTAATCTCGTGCTCGCCTTCAATCCTCTTAACCTCGTTCACCTTGTCCACAATGGTGCGACAAGGGCCTTAAGCGCTTCGAGATCGAGCATCGCGCAGCTTCTTGAGGGCGTTGGTGAGGTTGAGGCACAGGTTGCTGAAGGCCACCTTCACCAACACCTTCTGAGAACTCTCGCGCTGAGATCGTGCGGCGACTCCTCGGCCACTGCTGGGATATTCTTCCGGAGCGCATTTGGAAGTCGTCGCCACGCCCTTGAGAACAAGGTGAGCTTGGCTGCTGTGGAGGTTCTCGTCGGAATGCCAAGATCCTCCACCCCATTGCACCAGCTCCTCGTCGATGACTGCAGCGATGTTCCACGAGGCCCTCTGTCGAGCTCCACGTCTCCCTAAAAAGGTGTTACGGGTTTCGGCCGCCCTCGTCGGCGACCGTTGCCCTTGATCTCCTCGCCGGGGCCACCTCCCGCTCCTTGGCGTTATCCAGGCGTCTGGGTCAAGGTGGCCAGCTTCAACTCAAGATCAGCGTTGGAGTCCTGGCGGCGCTCGCTCCTTTCCCTTCTCGACAAGTTGACCCTGCAGGCTGCGCCGTGGCGTGGGCATCCTTCTCGCTCATGCTTGAGCATGGCAAGCTCGCCGCTTCGCCTTGAGATCGGCCTCTAGCTGCCACCTCCACCTCCAGCTCCTTCTTGGCGGCCTCGGCAGCTGCGGCGCGTCCTTTGCTTCCTTAAGAGCCCCGCCAAATGTTACGCTCCGCGCAGCAAGCTCCTCCTCGTGGCTATCAAGGTTGACTTTCCGCTCGTCAACTTCGCCTTCCCTTGCGACAGCTCCTCGGCGGCAAGCGCATTGCTCTTCGGCTTCGCCTTCTCGAGAAGGAAGGCTTTCAGCAACCGACAAGCTGCGCCCGCTGCTCGCAATGGACCGGAGGGCTTCACGATTCGGACTCTGGGCTCCTCCGCATGCTTCTCAATATCCACTCCCGCTGCGCGACAAAGCGCTTCCAGGATTCAACAGCTTGTCGAGGCGCGGTAGAGTGATACCAGCTTCGCGGCACTGTTCCTCCTCGGACTTCGCCGCCTGCTTGCTTGGCGCTGTCGACCAGCGTCTCAGGCCAGTGAAGCGACCTCTCGTCAAAAGCTTCTCATTCGGCCGGCTACAGCTGGGCTTGGCGAGAACTTGATGAAGACACCGTCACGGCCTTGAGATAAGCGTAAATTGGAGCTCTTGAACTGGCGTTCGCGGCAGCGGAGGTCGGCGGTCGGCGTGGCGCCTTGCGCTCCTGCGCCTCGGGGTCGTCGTCGATCGCCGGACCCCTCGCCCGGCACCTGCGCCCGGCAACTGGCGGCCTCCTGTTGGCAAGATCGCCGGCGCCGCCTTCTTCTTTAATGGCGGAGCGTCGTCGGTGTTACGCACGCGTTCTCCTCGCCGGTGGCCTCGGTCTCCATAGGCTCCATGATGGATGGGTCTAAAGGCGGAAGAGGAGAAAAGTCAGCGAATATCCAAAAGAAAATCAGAAAAAGAAGAACTCAGAAAGCTTCGACGGAAGAATTACTAGTCTTTGGGCTCTTGATCATGGGCTCCACCAAGAGGTGCTTGGTCTTGTCCCTTGCGAGAACGCTCCTTGCTGGGAATCCTCCTTGGCGTGAGTTGAAGCAGATGGCACCGAGGCGGCTTCAGTGCTCTAGTGAGGCTGCTCTGCTCCTACACAATCCAGAAATCAGATATCAGCAAAAGGAAGAGCACCCACGCACCCCTAACAGCAAGAAGCAAACCATATACTTATGCTGGGGGCTGCTTTGCGGAGAAGTTGCCGGGTCCGGCAAGATGGTCTCGGAAATGCCCCTGCTGTCGCGGTGGGTTCGTCCTCGATGACAATCACCGGGACCTTGGCTCTCTTCGCTGCTCTCTGGGCGAGAATCTCGCAATGGGATGTGAAGCAAATCAGATACAAGACAAAACAACAGAATTGAAGAACAACAAGTACAGCAAGAAACTTACTCTTCTTCTTCTCGTCGAATGAGGCGGCAAGGCGGAGGATAGGTTCCTTGACGCTAGCGGAGATGCGAGGATCGGACGGCGGTCAGGAGGACCCGTTCTAGTTACCGCAGCGGTCGCGAGTGCTCCCGCGACAACGTGCTTGTCAGCGGAGCATGTCGCCAGGCGCGCTGAGCTGTTGACCCGTCTGCGCCTGCTACATCCGCGTCCTCTGAGCGCCTTCTTGAGTGGGCTGGGGGCTGCTGTTGGGAAACTCACGCTCTGCGGTAAGGTGCTGAGAGGCAGGGGCGCTTACCCTCGGCGGGCTCGCTCGACTCAGCGTCGGTAGCGGCAAGCTCTTCCTCACCGTCAAGCCATTCTCGCTCGGCAAGGCTTGCCGCCTCTGCTACCTCTGCCTCCTCCACGATGAACCCAAACTTCGCCGATGGCGCTGCCGCCGCTCTCTTCCGCCGTGGCGATCGCGCATCTCCTCATCGATGGTGTCGCGGGTGAGAGTTTCGTTCGTCGGCTTGGACCACCACCTCCACCAGGCCTTGAAGAACTGCTGCACAACATCGTCCACAGGCTCTTGCCAAGTTGGGACAAGACCATGCGAGTTGCACTGCAGCATCATTGCACGGATGCGGTCGAGCGAAGAGTTGTTGCCATGGCAACGACACCTTCCAGCAACTGAACCATTGGGATCTTTGAGGATCGCTTGAACAACTCCTTGAGCATCGCATCCAATTCCATGACGGTGAAATTGAAGTTAAGGCCGGACGCAGCCTCATAATGTCCGCGGACCCCAATTCAAAGGCGGGTCTCCTCCTCTCTTGAGGCGATGCATGCGAAGAAAATCTGCGCTTCGGTGCCTACGGTGAGCCGCAAGCAACTGGCGCAAGATCCGGGTGGTGGCGATCTTGACTGTCGTCTTCCGTGGCGCTGCTCATCGCTGCCACGACCTTGGGACTTGGCGTTGGCGGTGAATGGCTGCGGGTTCTCCTCAATGATCCAAGCACCATTCCGCTCTCCACTCCTCCCATTTGCCTGCGGAGCTCCCCCTCGAGATCGCCTCGTTCTTGCGCTCTCGAGATCCGGCAATCCCGCGGATAAAGGCTCTCCTCTCTCGACCGGGGCATGAAGTAGTGGCGGAAAAAGAGCTACATTTGGGTGGACTCCGACAAAGTTTTCGCAGAGATGTGCGAAAACGCCATGGTCGAACGGCGTTGGGGTGAAATCAAGGAGGTGGAACCCATAGGTATTCATGATATCACGAAGAATTAGAGAAGCGGCGAGCCCGATGAAAGAACATCACGAAGAAGGGTATCCGTTTGGATCCGTTTGCGCGGGAGTAGCTTTTGTCTGAGTGCGCTCGCGTCTCCGTCGACCGAAAAGATAGTACCATTCCCTCGCTCCATGCGATCTTGGAGGAAAGTTGCCGCCTTTCGCGACGCCTCGAGTCATAGCGCCTCGGCCGACTTCGCGCCCTTCTCGGCTTTCGACCATGGCGGAGGTGGTGGGGAGATCGGCGCGTTGGTGGCGGCAGCGGCGATGGCGGTAGACCCTCTCTTCGCTTTGAAGCGGAGGGCGGGGAATTTCGAAGATGGGAACGTGATTGGCGAGATGGGGAACTGCCCTGTTTCCCCTTATAAAGAGGAGGAGGCGAGCGTTACGCTTTTTCCGAATAAAGAAACCACCCACAATCTCTCCCACGATGCGCATTCGGCGTGCGTTCGGGAGAGGCGCGGTGGATGCTGGAGTAAGATACGGCGTAACCAGGACAGGCGTGCCGTGCCTGTTTTGGGCCATTGGCGCTTCGCCAGCCAGTGTGTGGCGAGACGCGAGGCTCTGTCGAGTGTACTAGAGTAGGGGTACCCTAGTATCCCGAACTTGTGCAGCAGGCGTTAGCAACCAGCGGCAAGGCTTGCCGGGTGACCGCCAAGGTCCTCCGTGGTTCCATTGGAGCCATTCAAGAACAAAGTATTCAAGACAAGGCCCGGCAAGAGGAGCTTGCCGGAAGATAACAAGGCACCTCGACCAAGGAGACAAGACCCGCAAGAGGGCTTGCCGGAAGGCCAACAAGGCATCTCAAGGAACTTGCCGCGACGCGCTGCCGTCCGGCAAGGCCGGTGGCGACAAGCTTCGGGCGACAATGCAACGCCCTGGACAAAGCGCTTGCAGCGCAAGTTACCACTCTCTCGCTCCGGCACATCCACCAGCGTGTCGGCGGACCATTCGGTATGCGTGGCGAAGGTTGTGCCACCGGTCGCGGTGGTAAGCGGTCTTGACAAAAGGCCATCATAGCAAGCGGTGGCGCCGGCGGTCACTTTTGCCTTTTGGGCGACCTGAGCGGGCATTTAATGCCTTTGTCCCTAACCGTCGAGTTAGCTATGATACCTTTGTGAAGTAGGTGTACCAACCGCACACTTTTCATTTCACCCTTGTCTCGTTGCCACATCGGTGACCCCTTGGCGTATAAAAGGAGGCCCATGCAGCGTAGAGGGGGGTTCGGAAGGTTGAAAGCGAACACACACTCTCTGCTGGGTCTTATGAGCAAGCGGCTCGAGCAAGAACACAATACAAACCACAAAGCGGCGATGAGGAGTATTATCTATCCGGAGAACTCGAAGTGGGTAAAATCGCTTCGTGTGCTTTGCCTCGATCCATTTAGTCCGATCTCGCCCTTGCCGGACCAAAAGGGCCCTGTCCATAGGTGTTACGTTGCCCACGACATTCATACCCTCGATACTACTCATAGATTCATCAAAGTAAGCAAACAACACATAGAAAACAGAATTTGTCAAAAACGAAGCGGTCGTAATGTCTGTAACTCTCGAATACTTCTGTAACTCCAAAAATTCTGAAATAAATTGGTGGACGTGCGGAATTTGTATATTAAATTTTTCAAAAATAATCAACTCAAAATCACACTTCTGTTAAAAATGACAATTATTCTCGTGAGCGCAAAGTTTATGTTTTTTACAGCAAGATCGCATTAACTTTCAGCCAAGTCTTCCCAAAGGTCTTACTTGGCACTTTATTGAAACAAAAGCTATAAAAAATGATTAATAAAGTTTCTTAATCATGTGAGCACATAAAAACAGTAGGGATAAATATTGGGTTGTCTCCCAACAAGCACTTTTCTTTAATGCCTTTTAGCTAGGCATGATGATAACAATGATGCTCACATAAAAGATAAGAATTGAAACATAAAGGGAGCATCATGAAGCATATGACTAGCACATTTAAGTCTTACCCACTTCCTATGCCTAGGGATTTTGTGAGCAAACAACTTATGGGAACAAGAATCAACTTGCATAGGAAAGCAAAACAATAGCTTCAAGATTTTCAACACATAGAGGAAACTTGATATTATTGCAATTCCTACAAGCATATACTCCTCCCAAAAAATAATTTTCCGTAGCATCATGAATAGATTCAACAATATAACCATCACATAAATCATTCTTTTCATGATCTACAAGCATAGAAATTTTACTACTCTCCACATAAACAAATTTCTTCTCTTGAATAATAGTGGAGCAAACTCAACAAAATAACTATCATGTGAGGCATAATCAATTGAAAATTAAAATCACTACAAAAAATATACTTAGTGATGATACGTGTTTGTCCCAGTGAGTCGCGTTTTACTCATGCATGCACATCCATGGCGATTTTATGACAAAATCAAGATAGTCATACGTCGCATCGTAGAAGTGTTCCGTGACATTACCAAAATTATCATCACGAAGTGTCCACTTCCATGACGATAAATCGCCGTCCGAAGTGCTTTCATCAAGGGTGAGCGACATGTGGAATCCAAATAGCGAACGCCGTTAAGCTATCGGGTCGGGTTTTGAATCCGATAACCGTTAACAACCCGGACCATGAGGATTTTCCGTGTAAAATCATCATTGTTTGGAGCTCATGTGGCTCATCGTTGGGACAGATGTCATCAACTCATTGGATGAAGGCGCCTATGATACATCGACGACCGGTGCTTTGACTAACGAAGGCCCATTCCACGAAAAGGCGGCCCATTTGACTTATTAAAGGTGGTTGGTAGGCCCCTGGAAAGCTTATGTTAATAACTTGATTCGCATATAGCCCATTTACAAGCCGCTAACCCAAGGCCGTTCGCCCTATCGAAATGGGCCCGATGGCGTCATCCCCGGGCCATCAATATGATTCGACCCGTTTTCACCCGGCCCATGTGGCCCATGGCGTCTTTTGGCCCATATGAGGCCCTTTATAACTCTTGGCCCATTAACAGCCGGTGGTGAAACAGCCGCAGATGAACAGTGTATCACTTATACCCATATAACGACCCGTGGTGGCCTTTGTAACCAACGATGTCTTACTTTATTACCCATTGACCCGGTAACCATTGGAGCCTTTTCGGCCATATTATCTTCGGCCTTCTCAAAGCCCATTTATTATTGGGCTCATTTCCGACGATACGTTTACTTATGGCCCGTTACTTGTCATTTACGCTTGTGGGCTAAATTCAGCCGAGGAGTTCTGATCGACCCGTTTGTGGCCCGTTAATCGTTGGGCGTTTTCATAGCGTCGTCAAATACGGTTGGAGTTAACGGCCTGACTGGGTTATGGTCGGTATGAACAATGATTCAACTCCTAGCCCGTACTCACGGCCATAGTGTGGTCTGTTATTGGCCCATGTTTGTGCCAACCGATCATCTAAGCGTCAAAGGCCATTGATGATCGGACCGTAGAAGGCCCATTGTGTCTAATGACCCGTATAAGGACCATTGTTTCTCACGACACGTAGAAGGCCCATTGTTTCTACGATCGTGGGAAGAAAATTGTAACCTACGGTGAAATATGTAGCCCATGGTTATTGTGGCTAGTTTTAAAAAATAGGTTATATATTAACTAAGGCAGCAGCGGAAAAAGAACTACTACTGGCTACAAGCAAAGGAAATAAACAAGAAAATAAGGAAATAAATAAGCAAGCAACTTACGCTAGGCTATCATGGCTATTACACATATTACATCCATGGGCATCAAAGTTCGCCACACGGTGCAAATATAAGAGAACTGTGACATATAAAATCTGGCAGGAAAACAAGTCCAGAATCTGAAACCACTTGGAAGAGCTCAAGAAACAATATCCTGGTACCCATACTGCGGGAAAGATGCTTGCAAGCTTATTAACTTTCTCTTGTTTGGTAGCTTAAGTCCTCCAACACTTGTTGTTGCACCGAGAAATTATGCATCTGAATTATGCGAGGACTTCCTCAGTCCTTGACTTCTATCGCATAACATCTCGTGATGTCTTTCGGCTTGAAGTTGAGACTCAGAAGCCCGAACTAATTCAGTGGCAAGGATTTGAAGAGCTAGTGCCATCGATAGCAACCCGATAACTCGAACACTACATCAAGACAGGACTTTGGGGTTGTCTAGGTGTCTTCAATATAGTTTTTACCGACTTTCTTGGAGACCCAACGGGGATGTCTCACTATCTTGAACCTTATCGCATTACTTCCTTTACCATTGCATAGCAGAGGTACTCTTCTCCAATATTTTATCCGGCGTTCTAAAAAAGAAACAAACAAACACATCACAGTTTACAATGTAGTATATGAAACTCATTTTGGTAAACCAGTTCAATGAATGAGGTGGGCAGGATAACAACATGAAACAAACATATATCTATGTAGTATAGTCCTTTGTATGGTCTATATCATTCTAGTTTATGTTGCCAAATCAAGATAGAATCTGATTCAGATCATATCTATTTAAGACAAAAGCAACATAGAGCAGAATATAAGTGTGGGAAACTACACAAACAATAACAACACTTGTGATGTGCATGGCATGAGAACATAACTTATTTATTCAATTATTGAAATCAACATAGAGCAAGATACATGACAAGCAGCCAAACACGTTAAAGAAACAGGTTTAAAACATACACATTAGCCATTGGAGTTTCAATTGCATCCTTCAAATTTTAAATTGGTTGGTATGAGTAAATACAATGATGCAAGAGCCAAGCGGTATGAACCATAGCTACGGAACCTGACTCGAGAACAATTCTTCTTACGCTTTAAGCATTGACTTGGGGTTGGTGGTGGTCCTGCGTTGGCACAGGGCAGCAGCTGGTTGCCTTACTAACTGCTCTCATGTTTGGATGCTCTGCAGTGGAGGAGCAGTCTGTGTCAGCAGAGACTTGGGTTACTATATGCTTTGAGGTTTGGGTTAGAAGTGAGTTATGGTGGTTCTCTCTCCAGGCGGGTAGGGTACAATCTTGCATGAGTGTGGGTTATGTGTGGTAGGGCTGGTTCTTGGGCAAGTACAACCCGTGGTTCTATCTGCATCGACCAATAAGCTTACGATCATTCTGAAGACCGTGTTTTTAGTCCCACAGATGCTGCCACCACTCCTCCAATTGAAATGGCTGATAAACAAGAAAATTAGTTGAATGTACAAACATTGTAAGATAGGCAGGTGCAATGGATAGTAGGGAAGAAAAGCAGAGTATGAAATAATTCACACTTATGTTGTCTAACCATGGCAGAATAACGGGACATAATTTCACATATATGATGGCTAATTAAGCGAGGATAGCATGACACAATTTCACATGTATGATGGCTAACTAAGCAGGATAGAATGAAATACTTCAAAATATGATGACTATATAAGCGAGGATGACATGATATACCTATCTGATGTATCTATTAAAGTGGTTGGCATGCCATAAATACATAAAACATGCTTTGCGATGGAAACATGATAGCATGATATAATTCACGGATAGAATGCCATAATTTAAAATATGATGAATATATAAACAGGATGAGATGATATAACTATATTATGTATTTAGAAAATGGGTTGGTATACCATAATTAGGATACATACTTGCTATTTATGTAAACATCATGGCATGACATAATTCAAATATATGATTTATATACTAAGGAAGTGAGCGAGAGGGCAATCGCATATATGATGTGTCGACTAAGGAGATGGCATTCAATATTGTGTATATGATGTAAAAACTAAGCATTGCAATACAACATATGCATGATGTAAAATAATATAACCACCTTGAAGTTTGAGCATACACCTCGGGGGATAATAGGATAGATATGCCTCTGAATCCTCCTCTGAAGAAAATATCTTGAACCAAACAAGATATCTGCTTTAGCGGAGTAGCATTGTCTGCTCTGAAGACCTTGTTTTCACTCTAGATTTCTCCATCACCAATTCAAATGGCTGATGCATAGGAAGAGTAGTTGAATAAACAAACATTTTGGACAAAAGCAATGAGAAATACAAAAAGAAGGGTGGCATGATATAATTCACATATGATGCGACACTAACCATGACGTGGCATTGCATAATTCACATACATAATGCCTTACAACAAGATAACATTGCATAATTCACATATATAATGTCTTGCACACAAGATGGCATTGCATAATTCACATATATAGTGATTAGACACTAAACATGTGGCATTCACACAAAGCATGTCTAAACTAAGCAAATGACATAGCAATGCAAGATACCATACATGCGATATAGGCAGCATAACCTTGCCAAGTTAGAGCATGCACCTCGGGGGAGGGAATGTGACTGGTCATCTGTCTCTGAATCCTCCTCTGAAAGGCTATCGGTAACTCAACAAGACATGGCCGTCATCAGATAGCATTATGCGCTCTGAACCTTGTTTCCACTCTAATTTTTCCATGGCCGTGTTAAATGGCCGATGCTACAAGGAAGAGTAATTGAATGTACTAAAATTCTTGATAAATTTGCCGTAATAAAAAATGATGGCATGATATAATTCACGATATAAGATGACTACTAGCCGGGTTAGCATTGCAAAATTCACATATATGATGCTTTGGCTAAACAAGATGGCATTGCATGATTCACATATACGATAATGAAACTAAATGAGATGGCATTGACACAAAGCATGTCTAAACTAAAGAAGATGACATCTTTAATGTATCTGATATATTATGCAAGGCACCATATGCATGATATTACCAACATCGGCATGCCAAGTTAGAGCGAAGACCTCATGGGGTAAATAGGAGTGGTCTTCTCCTTCCGAATCCCCTCGAACAGGTTATCTTCCTCTTGATTACAATCCAAAATGGGTGGAGGGGTTGCTGCGCCCACTGTGGGCCGGCGTAATCTTTTGAATTTTATTGCCACACATGGCTCTTATCTTTCTATACATGATCAGTTCCATTGTGTGCAATAGCTGGCATGCATAGAATAAAACATAGTGAGATTATGTAAGGAGTGCATGCACAAATCCAGAGTGATGGTAGCAAAACTATGGATAGAACCCAAAATCAATGATAGCGAGGAAGATATTAGCTTTAGTTAAAAATACAGATAATGGCTCCTTTAATGTTTGTTTGCACCCAACATGAAACTCATAGTAGACACTAAAGATTAACGGATAGTATGGCAGCATATAGTCACTGATTGCTGCCCTAATATGTACCCCACAACCATTTTAAAACTCAAGTTTCACCATTAGTTTGGACCTGACTCGGAGTCTAATAGGTGAACACGGTGATAATGTAACATGTCATCATATTAAGTGATGCATAACGTGGCAGACCGCGAAGAGTGCAACCTCTCTTACCAAACATGTGTAGTCCTCAAGGTCATCTGCTTTCCGATTGATCATGGTAATACGATGATTATCGTGGCTGTCGGTAATGGGAAGAAGATCTAAGCCGTGAAAAGAGCAGTCTGAGAGCGGATCCTGGCTGGGTGAACCCTTCCATTATTGGAGCGGTGGCTTGGGTGGAACATAGTTGCCTTATGAGCAGGACAAACCACACAGGTTTTCTTTGACACATATCATGTGAAGTAATTGAGTAAGGGCTTGTTTGAATTGAGTATTCTAACAATGCATGGATAGGAAATAGATGGGAATAGGATAGGAATGCACATGCAAAATAGAGAATTTAAAAACACGAGTTTACGCTAATCTGGGTGTTTGATTCACAACAATTGGAAGATCACGGGATGCAAAAAGCATGGTGAGATTAAGTCAAACCACAAGAAAATGTATGGTTATAATGCTATTATGCTACTATCTCTTAGTCTTGTGCTTGATGAATAGGAATATGAAAAGGAGGACAAGTGGAAATTAAATTCCTGGTTTTCTTTCAAGGAGACACTAAATAACAAATCCTCTAGTTTTCCTTTGCTCCATTCCTTTGCACCAAATTCATGAAAAGTAGTACCATAGGAAACTTTCCAATTCCTATGTTTTTCATTCACTTTTCCTTTCAAGCACTAGCAATTCTAGTAAGCAGGCACGAGCAAGGAAAATCCTACACTAAAAAATGTTTTTGTGCTACTTCTATTACTTTGGACCCGAGCCCTTTGCCATACTAGCTCAACTCGAGGCCCATCGACAAATGCACAGCTCAAACAGCGAGATAAATAATGATGGCTTTCAGAGAGTCCATCACGGATAGCTAAGTTTCACTGGTACCTCTTGCTTGTCATATAGTAGGATAAAATAATCGTATTTCCGTTACTCGTGTGCTCGATGGACAATATATATAATATGTAGAGTAAAAAAGAGATGCAACAAGTGTACAACCTCTTTGGTGAAGCCATTGGATCTCAGCGTGATTGGTTGGCGGTGAGGATACTCTGGCGACTTGGCTGTGCGGAGGAGGAAGAAAGATCTTAGAAGCGATGATGCGGAGATGGAGCTAGAAGTGTTGCTACTGCTGTGATGGAGGGTTTAGATCGTTGGAGCAGCTCCGATTGAGTTAATGTCTGGCGCCGAGGCTGAAATGGACAAGAGAGACGACGATTAACCTGAGTGGAATTCTAATAGCATCTCAATACATGATGCGAAATACATAACCACAAAGTTCTAGATGTAAAATACATCAATAGCTCATCTTTGAACTTAGACATCGGCTAGTTAATTGTAAAGGCCAAACTTAAGCATCAAAACTGAACTTAAGCGCCGAAACTGAATTTCTTTATCGAAACTGAGCATGCACTAGCAAGGTGAGGCTACGTCGGTCGTATGACTTTTTCATCTCTGATCAGTCGATTTTTGCGGCTGTTGGATCACGAAATCAAGGGCCAGCACTTCGTCTTCAACCTCCACCCACGGGCATAGCCACCACCATTGCCAACAACCCCCACGTGCTTTGACATCGGTATAGCCAACCTCCCATAGCGATTAAAACATCCTCCCTTCTAGGCCCTGTGCGAGCTTTTCTCCGGGCAATCCCCGCCATCGCCCTTACATGACGTTCGCCCTGAACCCTAAGATAGATAATGAGGGTACCTCGTGACCCCCCTCCTTCTGTTGGTTCTTCCTTCCTCAGTGAGCCCCCACCCATTAATCGATTGACAAAAAGTCGATTGATTCAACTAAAGTGTAGCTAAATCAGGAGAAACGCCATAGCGAAGCGGTGAGCAGCATTGAGCAAACAATAGCAAGACGACCGAGCGGGGACCGAGAGCAAGAGCGAGCAGCAGCGGCGAGAGCTAAAGCAGCAGCTCCTCTGATGTGGGCGTCATCGCCGAGGCGGCGCCGTGGAGAAGTGGGCAGCGCCGCCGTGGATGGAGCCGTGTCGTGTCGGCTCGGGACCAGCGCCGCGACATCGTGAGATCGAATCAAGAAG
>JAHHZJ010010309.1:0-15997 GCA_021437245.1 Aegilops speltoides
TGTTTTTTCGTGGCTGCTATGGGTTTCTAGCAAGAACGCTTACCTACGCAAAACCACAACGTGATATGCCAATTGCTATTTACCCTTCATAAGGACCCTTTTCATCGAATCCGCTCGACTAAAGTGGAGAGATCGCACCGCTAGCCACCTTATGCACGGCGCATGTCAATCGGTGGAACCTGCTCACGAAGAGTACGTAAGGTCGGTCCGGCCGCTTCATCCCACAATACCGCCGAAACAAGATTGACTAGTAACGGTAAGCATATTGAACAACATCAACGCCCACAACTACTTTGTGTTCTACTGCAAAGAATCTACGCAATAGACCTAGCTCATGATGCCATGTTGGTAACGAGCATAAATTCAAAAATTTTCCTACGTGTCACCAAGATCTATCTATGGAGAGACCAGCAACGAGTAGAAAGAGAGTGCATCTACATACCCTTGTAGATCGCTAAGCGGAAGCGTTCAAGTGAACGGGTTGATGGAGTCGCACTCGCCGTGATTCAAATCACCGATGATCAAGTGCGAACGGACGGCACCTCCGCTGCTCAACACACGCACAGCCCGGCGACGCCTCCCCGCCTTGATCCAGCAAGGAGAGAGGAGAGGTTGAGGAAGACTCCTCCAGCAGCAGCACAATGGCGTGGTGGTGATGGAGGAGTGGCAATCCAGCAGGCTTCGCTAAGCACCACGGAGAGGAGGAGTACTTGGGAGAGAGGAGAGCTGAACCAAAGGCGGAGACCGAATCACGTATCTGTGTGTCTCGGGCAGCCCCTAGGCCTCACTATTTATAGGGAGAGGAGGGCTGCGCCCTGTAGGGTTTCCCACCCCAGGGGCGGCCAGCCCAGATCCCATCCGTGGCGGCGAGGGGAGAGAGGGAGGCGCCCACTAGGTGGGCCTTAAGGCCCATCTGGACCTAGGTTTTGCCCCTCCCTTCATTTCCCACGCCTTGCCTTGGTGGGGCGCCCAGCCCACCTAGGGGCTGGTCCTCCCACACTTGGCCCACGCAGCTCTGGGGCAGGTGGCCCCACTTGGTGGACCCCGACCTCCGTGGTCCCGACTGCTACCGATAAACCCAAACTTTTCCGTGACCAAAACAGACTTCCATATATAAATCTTTACCTCCGACCATTCCGAACTCCTCGTGACGTCCGGATCTCATCCGGACTCAACAACATTCGTAACCACATACAAGCTTCCTTTATAACCCTAGCGCCATCGAACCTTATGTGTAGACCTACGGTTCGGAGACATGTAGACATGACCGAGACGTTCTCCGGTCAATAACCAACAGCGGATCTGGATACCCATGTTGGCTCTCTACATGTTCCACGATGATCTCATCGGATGAACCACGATGTCAAGGACTCACGATCCCGTATACAATTCCCTTTGTCTAGCGGTATTTTACTTGCCCGAGATTCGATCGCGGTATACCGATACCTTGTTCAATCTCGCTATCGCAAGTCTCTTTACTCGCTCCGCAACACATCATCCCGTGATCAACCCCTTGGTCACATTGTGCACATTATGATGATGTCCTACCGAGTGGGCCCAGAGATACCTCTCCGCTTGCACGGAGTGACAAATCCCAGCCTCGATCCGTGTCAACCCAATGACACTTTCGGAGATACCGTAGTGCACCTTTATAGTCACCCGATACGCGACGCTTTGATACACCCAAAGCACTCCTACGGTATCCGGAGTTACACGATCTCATGGTCTAAGGAAGAGATACTTGACATTGGAAAAGCTCTAGCAAACGAACAACGATCTTTGTGCTATGCTTAGATTGGTCTTGTCCATCACATCATTCTTCCTAATGATGTGATCCCGTTATCAACGACATCCAATGTCCATAGCAGAAACCATGACTATCTGCTGATCACAACGAGCTAGTCAACTAGAGGCTCACTAGGGACATATTGTGGTCTTTGTATTCACACGTATTACGATTTCCCGATAATACAGCTTATAGCATGAATAAAAGACAATTATCATGAACAAGGAAAATAATAATACTTTTATTATTGCCTCTAGGGCATATTTCCAACAATCGGACTTTCAGAGTTGGTTGGAAGCACGACGAGGTGACAACATGTTTGTGATGAGCTGTACTTGTTATCCGGGACCATCTTTGATCTGTATTGATTTGGAAAGGATACGAGATAAATGGGAATACATTATACACGATCGACCAAGATCAAAAGAGCACCAACCAAAACAGCGGTGTTGCTTTGATGCAACAACCGAGAGGAAAGGACACATATTATGGTTACATAGTGGACATATGGGAACTTGACTACGGACATGATTTTAAGGTCCCTTGTTTAAGTGCAAATGGGTCAATCTATCGAGGGGTGAGTAGACCCACAAAGACGGAATAACAACAAGGATCTGAAAAATCTTGGGTACATCGACGAACCGTTCTTCTAGCCAATGATGTGGCACAGGTTATCTATGTGAAGGACATGTCTACCGATCAGAAAGAGAAAAGATAAGGGCAATACATCATACGATGAGCCAAAGCGCCACATAGTTCTTTCAGAAAAGGGACATCGTGGGAGTGGAGGACAAGACAACATGTCAAGATTATGAAAAGTTTCATGAAATTCCTCCCTTTAAAGTCAAGGCTGACCCAGATCCCGATAAACGATGAAGATTATCCATGGTTACCAAAATAAGCAAATGACACAAGCGAAGAAAAAGTGAAGACTTTCAGCTATTATGATGATACCATGCCAACTTTAATCGACGAGTATGATACCATTGTCCGTTTTGTACATGCACATGCTATGTGAGGGTCAATTTATGATACCATGCCAACTTTCAACTTTTTCGAGTTCATTTGAAATGCTTTAATGTCTTATGGTTCGCCTCGTAATAATTAAAAATAGCAACAATAAATATTTTGTTGTAAGTAGAAACAAAATAAAATAAATAAAGCAAGAAAGAAAACAAAAAACAAAAAGTGGAAAGTTCATAATTTTCCTAAAACTAAAAGCAAAAAGAATTAAAAAATAAAGCAAAAAACAAAAGAAAATAAATAATGCAAAAAACAAAACAAAAAAAAATAAGTATTTTATTGTAAGTAGAAACAAAATAAAATAAATAAAGCAAGAAAGAAAAAAAGTGTTTTCAAATTTGAAAAGTAATGGCACTAACGAAAGTTTATAATTTTCCTAAAACTAAAAGCAAAAAGAATTAAAAATAAAGCAAAAACAAAAGAAAATAAATAATGCAAAACAAAACAAAAAACTGGAAAAATAAAAATAGCAACAATAAGTAAAGAAAACAAAACAAAAAAATGCCCCCTCCGGGCCCCCACGGCCTGAATACGACTTGAATCCCTACTTTGGGCCGGATTCAGCCTGAGGCCCGTAAGGCCCATCGGCAAAGCAAGAGGAGGCCCATAAGCCCGCAGAGAGGTTTCGAGAGGGCGCAGGGGGCTTATAAACCCTCGCGCCTCTCAACTAGCGAGGTGGGATTAAACTTTGGCCCGGCGCGGCACAGGGGTTTTGGTCCTGGTTGGTGGATCCAACCGACTAAAGGGTGATAGGTCCGGTTCGTCGCACCAACCGACCAATGACTTTAGTCCGGGAGCCACCAACCGACCAAAGGTCAGCAGCTTCCGCCCTTTGGGCTGCCAAAAGAGGTTTGGTCCCGTTGGTGGCACCAACCGACTAGTAGGCATTAGTCCGTTGGAGCCACGAACCGACTAAAGGTTGGCACTAGTAGAAAAAGGGTCAAACGTGAAGCACATTAGTGCCGGTTTAAGAGCCAGACTAATGTATACATTAGTGCGGTTCCAACGGCTAGCGGCCGCCTCATTAGTACCGGTTCGTGGTTAATTTAGCACCGGTTCGGCTAAACCGTACTAATGAGCGTGGTGGCAGGATGTTGTCGGCCTGGGCCCTCCAGATTTTAGTACCGGTTCGTGCCACGAACCGGTACTATAGGTCCTCCTGATATAAACCCTTCGCCAGCTTGCTCGTTCTTCCCCTTTCCCTCTCCTCTCTCTCGTCTTCCTCTTCCCTCGAGCTCACCACAAAATTTGCCCAAAATTTGTCAAGATTTGAAGGCCCCATCCATTCAAATGATCACAAAGGTTAGCAACTTTGTCCTTTCATCTCTCATTGCTAGATTAGCTCTTGCAATGCTTTATATAGTTACTAATTTGTGAGTTTAGTAATTTGGGAGGAAATATATATATGTGCTAGTATTTGATTTATATGCAATTTGAGGTCAAAATAACACTTAGTTTGCATATGTAGGTGTGGTTTACTTAGTGCTTCTAAATCTCCGTCGAACCACCGCCGACGCTCGCACCATCCTCACCGCACCACCTTGTGGTGAGCCTCTTGTTCATGTAATTTTATATAAAAATTGATGTTTGTGTGATTTGGATATATAGTTAATCATGTAATAATTATCTTACCCGTACATTGTTTGTTATACATAGTGCCATGGTTTTGATATCCGCCCCGCCGGCCCTCGCCCTTGTTATGATTCGGATGTGGTATATTCTCTTTTAAAACTATTAGTTGCATTTCGTGTTTATGACAAATTATGCCCATCAAGTTGACATAGATATTTTTATCTAGGAGGTATGTGAACCGGAAATTCCAACCACCCTATTGTCGAGAGGTTAAATTTAGTTGAAAGAGAAAACGAGTACTTGAAAGAAAAATTGAAAAGAATTCAGGGGAGAAGATGGAATTGGAGTTGATGTTGGATGTCGCGATGATCACAAGATCAAGATGGAGAAAATGCGCTTGAAGAATAGAAAGATTAGAAAATATGCCATCGATAGTGAGGCTTGGTATCATTATGCTGTTGGATCAATTGTTACCTTTGTTTAATCTTGATCGCATTTGTTGTTGCATTTAAATGCTTTAGCTAGAGAGTTATTTGTTTGTTGCATTTAAGTGTTGTATGAACTTTATGTATGAACTTGTATTAATTTGGTCTATTCTGTTGTGTAATGAAGATGAGCCGCAATGGATGTACGATGACCGATGCTCACCCCACCGTTGAGGGCGGTACTTTTCTGCTATGCCGAGGCAAACAAGGGGCGGATGGTTTTATGCCTTGTCCATGTGGTGTCCGTAAGAATGGTCACAATTACTTACCCAAAATTCACGCCCACCTGCTTGAGTCCGGTTTCATGCCCCACTATAATGTTTGGACCAAGCACGGAGAAAGAGGGGTTATGATGGAAGACAATGAAGAAGAAGAGGACGACACAACTATCCCGCCATGGGGTTCCCTGAAACGATGATACAACAATGGGGGAAGAAGCTGAGCCGGTAATGCGGAAGAAGCTGAGCCCAATGGGAAGAAGTTGAAGAAGAGGCATCAAATGAGCCCGTTGATGATCTAGGTCGGGCCATTGCCGATGCAAAGAGAAACCGCAAGTGATTTGGAGAAGAAGAAGTTGCCGGATGTTAGAGGATCACAAAAATTGTTGTACCCAATTCGAGGTGACAAGAAAAAGCTGGGCACCACACCGGAATTGCTGCAAAGGGAAGGCAGAGAATGGTGTATCCGAAAGGATTTGGAAAGTTGCTGGTAATGATAAAGGATATGCTTCCAAAGGACAACGAATTGCCCGAGAGTACGGAGAAGCAAAGAAGGATGTCTACCTCTAGGGTTAGAGGTGCAAAAGATACATGCATGCCCTAATGATTGCATCCCCGCGGTGAGTACGAGGATTTGAACACTTGCCCGGTATGTGGTGCATTGCGCTATAAGATCAGCCGCGATGAGCTCGAGATGTCGAGGGCGAGCGCCCAGAAGAAGATTCCTGCCAAGGTGATGTGGTATTCTCCTATAATACCACGGTTGAAACGTTTGTTCCAAAACAAAGAGCATGCCAAGGCGAGAATGGCATGAGAAGACCGTAAGAAAGACGGAAAGTTGAAAGGACCCGCGATGGGTCCGCAGGGAGAAAAATCAAAAGAAAGTACGGGAAGGAGTTTGCAGATGACGCAAGGAGGATGGTTTGGTCTGGCCAGATGGCATTAATCCTTTTGGGGGAGCAGAGCAGCAACCATAGCACCTGGCCCGTGACTCTATGTTTGTATAACCTTCCTCCTTGGTTGTGCATGAAGCGGAAGTTCATTATGATGCCAAGGCTCATCCAAGGCCCTAAGCAACCCGGCAACGACATTGATGTGTACCTAAGGCCATTAGTTGAAGCACTTACACTGTGGAATGGAACAGGTGTACGGGGGATGAGCACATGGGGAAGAATTTGACCTCAAGGTGTTGCTGTTCGTGACCATCAATGATTGGCCTCTCTCAAGAACCTTTCGTGATGAAAACAAGGGATACCGGGATGCACGACTGCTTGGATGATAACCGAAAGATATATTTGAATAGTTTAAGAAGAATGTTACCGGGACATCGCCGATTTCTTCCGAGCAGGCATCCCGTGAAAAAGAAAGGCAAGCATTTCAAAGGTGAGGCGGATCACCGGACGGAAGCCTCGCCATCGGATCGTGTATGTACATGATATGGTCAAGGATTTGAAGGTGATATTTGGAAAGGGTCCCGCGGACAACCTGTTCCGAAGGACAGACGGACGCCACCCATGTGGAAGAAGAAATCTATATTTTGGGACCTGCCATATTGGAAAGACCTAGAGGTCCGCTCCGAATCGACGGGATGCACGCCATGAAGAATCTTTTGCGGACCCGCTTGGCTTTCTTGGGGTATGGGAAGACAAAAGATACACCCGAGGCACGGAGGACCAGCAACGATGCACGGAGAAGATGGCATACATCGGGTCATGCAAGCTACGCCTTACCAAAGAAGAGAAGGAAATCTTCTTTGAATGCCTTTCAAGATAAGGTACCGCCTCGCTTCGTCGAATATAAGGGAATAATAAACATGGCAGAGAAAAAGTTCCGAACCTAAAGTCTCATGACTGCCACGTGATTATGACGCAACCCTTCCGGTTGCATTGAGGGGCTTTACCGAAAACGCTCGATTAGCCATTGTGAAGCTATGTGCATTTCCAATGCAATCTCCGAAGGTAATTGATCCGAAATCATACCAAGGTTACGTAATGATTTGGTGCAATGTCTTGGGTTTGGAGTTGGTGTTCCCACCACCCTTCTTCAACATCATGACGCACGCCCTAGTTCACCTATGCGAAGAGATTAACGTTTTGGGTCCGATTTCTACACAATATGTTCCCTTTGAAAGGTTCATGGGAGTCTTAAAGAAATATGTTCAAACCGTAGGCCGAAGGAAGCATCTCCAAGGGCCATCAAAATGAGGAGGTCATTGAGTTTTGTATTGACTTTATTCCTGACCTTAAGCCGATTGGTGTTCCTGAATCGCAAAAGGGATGGATGGAAAAGGCACCTTAGGAGGGGAACAAATATGTATGGACGGACATTCTCTCACCGCACACTACACAGCCTTGAATTCCACCTTGGTGGCTCCGATATGGATGAACACAAGAATTTGCACGCCCAAACACCCGGAGCGGTCCGATGAGTGGATTACACGTGAACAAACCAGAGTTTCGCCAACGGTTGCGGACACGACCATGCATGCCACCTCTATTGAAGATGACCTGATTGCTGTCCCCCACTACCATCTTCGAATATAATGACTTTCAAAGGGTACGAGATAAATGGTAATACATTTTACACGATTGCCCAAGATAAGAAGAGCACCAACCAAAAAAAAGGCCCGCTTTGATGCGAAACCAAGACGGAAAGGAAACATATTATGGTTATATACCGACATATGGGAACTTGACTATCGACGTGGTTTAAAGGTCCCTTTGTTTCAAAGGCAAATGGGTCAATATGACACGAGGCGGGTAAGGAAGACCCGCAACGGAATGACAACAAAGGGATCTCAACAATCTTATGATGCCATTTAACCATTCGTCCTAGCCAATGATGTGGCACAGGTTTTCTATGTGAAGGACATGTCTACCAAGCCAAGAAAAAGAAAAGATAAGGAAGTTAATGCATCGACGATGAGCCAAAGTGGCACATAGTTCACTACAAGAAATATGTCAACTTATGACCTCCACTATTGGTCCCGAAAGGTCATAGTTTTCAATTTGTGACCTTTTGTGACCAAAAATAGAAGGTCAAAAGTCCGTCATAAACTGAACTATAGCGACCTTCTTGATATGTAAAAGGTCGTTGGTTCTTTGACCAAAATTTTGGTCACTAGCAGCCTTCCCAAGCCACGAGGCATCCGCCAAGGGCGCGATGTGGCACAAGAATCAGCCTGGTCCAATTAGGTGTTTTAATCCGAGCCCATTAATTCAGCCTATTTGTGTTTTTTTCTGTCTGTCAATTTTTGGTTGGGTTCATGGGCCAAGCACAATATTGCAGCCTTTTTATTGTTGGGTTGTGGCCTTTTTGTCTAAACGAATTTAGTTTTTCTTTTTTTCCCAAAAGAAGGGTCCACTAGTCCGATGGGTCCCGCTTGTCATCATATTTGGGCCTTTTTCAAAGCAAACAGGAATACAATTTTGCACATATATATTGTAAAGAAATTTCATAATTTTTTCAAAGGCATTACACAGGAATACAATTTTGCTATCAAAGCAACATTTCAAACATACATCTTCATGACATCGAATAAAAACCAGCAATAAAAAGATTACAATATGCCATTTGGCTCAAATCACATAACATATGACATCCAGGTTCCAAAGAACGAAAAAAGATAACCACCACATCATACCATCTGCACATTCAAAGAGAACAAACTATATGTCAAAAGAGAACTGAGAGAAAATTGCCAATAAAAGAAAGAAGATAATATACTCTGAATTACTACAGATTTGCTCACTGGACACACACACACACACACACTTTGAATATACAGAATTTTTGCAAAAAACAATTTCAACAGTTTTATAATTTTTTGAACGGCGGTAATGCAATTCATGCTGCTTAAAAATGTGAAGCAAATTGACAACGGGCATAACAAAGGAAAAAAAACTTATAATAGATGTTCAAGACAACATAACAAGCTTGAACTGATGTTTAGCAGAACCAAGCTTCAGCCATACAAAGTGTATGCAGATTAAAAGAAGTAGTAAGAACAAAGAACAGATGACATGTTTCTCAAAAAGGAAAATGAACAGACAACATGACTGATTTGGGTTAGAGGCTGCAACGGGAGCACATCTTCAACTCCTCTTTTTGAGTAAAAATTGACAAAGAACAACCTAATAGCTGAGCTGAGTGCCAGAAGTAAACGAACACTAGCTAACAGAATTGTAAACAGACTATCATCAGCCTTCCATCAGACTAACACATGATGATTAAGATTGCACAATTTGTAACCTATTCCTGACCCAGAAAAATAATGCTTGAATCCTGGACACAAAAGATTCAACCAAGCTCTATTGGCCAACATGGTGAAAGCCAATGGAACAAGAAGTATCGCCCGCTTTATGATAAAAGAAGTTTACATTTCAGCAATAGGAGCAAGGTGTATAACATGAAACATCAAAATATTGGCCGAGAGAGGGGGGCTACCAAATTGAGCTGCTTTTTCATCCATGGTGGCGCCCTTGCATCCATGTAGCTGCCCGCTAACCTTGAAGATGCAGCTCCTCGCCTTTGTACCAAACCCTTGCCACGGGGGCCGCCCTGGATGCCACATTGATTCAATTAGCAACAGCTAAACCGGTTGAATGGAGAACACTTTGATGCACCACCGGCATGGCATAAACCAGAAGCACCGGTCCGAAGGCCGATAAATCGGAGTGATACCGGGAAGACATCAAACAGTGAGTTGTGCTACTTGATCATTCAGATCGGCAAGATCTATCTTCCGTTTGAGCATAATGTTTCCATTCAGATCAATAATTTCAGCATTCAGATCAATAGCGCCACACGGTAGATTAGATAACGAAAAGAACCATTTCGCATCGGGATCACTAGATCCAAGTAGGACCTACTATGCTATTGCACCGCATCATAGTAACTTAATTGTTATACCTACCAAATCACGATGGCCATATAAAGTAGCTGCTTGAACAAAAAGAAAGTGTAGATCTCAAAGACAAGGACAAAAGGCCCAACCAACTACCAAGTTGTAACACTTTTTGCCGCCACACCAACCGGTCAAACAATCTGCTTCAACTTGAAGAGAAAGCAATGTCATCATGTTCGAACAAACACACAAACATCATGGTTCAGGATCAAGAACTCTGAAAAACTACACAGGCATCCTACTACTAGGCTACTATTAACGGAATGGCATGGATTCGCAATGGGATGTGTTGGGGAACGTAGTAATTTCAAAAAATTTCCTACGCACACGCAAGATCATGGTGATGGCATAGCAACGAGAGGGAGAGTATTGTCCACGCCCTCTAGACCAAGCGAAGCGTAGCACAACGCGTTGATGTAGTCATACGCCTTCACGATCCGACCGATCCAAGTACCGAACGTACGGCACCCCGGAGTTCAGCACACGCTCAGCTCGATGACGCCCCTCAACTCCGATCCCCAAAGTGTCGGGAGAGTTCCCCAAGACGACGGCATGGTGACGATCTTGATGTTCTATCGCGAGGGCTTCCTAAGCTTTGCACGATATGACCGAGGTGGAATATGGTGGAAGGGGCACCGACACGGCTAAGGAACGATCCGAGATCAACTTGTGTGTCTATGGGGTGCCCCTGCCCCGTGATATAAAGGAGGGAGGGAGGAGGAGGCCGCCCCAGGAGGAGGGCGCGCCAAGGGAGTCCTACCCCACCGAGTAGGATTCCTTCTTTCCTAGTCCAACTAGGTCAAGGGGAAAGAGGGAAGTGGAGAAGGAAGGAAGGGGGGCCGCGCCCCAAACCCTTTGTCCACCCGACTGGGCTTGGGAGGGCGCGCCTCCTGCCTCCTTTTCCCACTAAGGCCCATTAAGGCCCAATACTCTTCCCCGTATTCCCGTAACTCCCCATCTAAAAATACCCGAATCACTGGAACCTTTCCCAACTCCAATATAGTCATCCAATATATCGATCTTTACGCCTCGACCATTTCGAGACCCTCGTCATGTCCCCGATCTCATCCGGACCGAACTTCTTCGTACATCAAAACTCATAAACTCATAATATAACCGCATCGAAATTTTGTTAGCGGACCCTTTACGGGTTCAAGAACTATGTAGACATGACCTAGAACTATTCTTGGTCAATAACCAATAGCGGGACCTGGATGCCCATATTGGTTCCTACATATTCTACGAAGATCTTTATCGGTCGGACCGATAACAACATACGTTGTTCCCTTTGTCATCGGTATGTTCTTGCCCGAGATTCGATCGCCGGTATCCAATACCTAGTTCAATCTCCACCGGCAAGTCTCTTTACTCGCCCGTAATACATCATCTCAACTAACTCATTAGTTGTAATGCTTGCAAGGCTTAAGTGATTGCATTACCGAGGGCCCAGAGATACCTCTCCGACAATCGGAGTGACAAATCCTAATCTCAATACGCCAACCCAACATCTGCCTTTGGAACACCTGTAGTACTCCTTTATAATCACCCATTACGCCGGACGTTTGGTAGTACCCAAAGTGTTCCTCCGCAAACGGAGTTGCATAATCTCATAGTCATAGGAACATGTATAAGTCATGAAGAAAGCAATAGCAACATACTAAACGATCGGGTGCTGTTAACGGAATGGGTCATGTCAATCAGATCATTCCTAATGATGTGATCCCGTTAATCAAATAACAACTCTTTGTTCATGGTTAGGAAACATAACCATCTTTGATTAACAAGCTAGTCAAGTAGAGGCATACTAGTGACACCTGTTTGTCTATATATTCACACATGTATTATGTTTCCTTAATACAATTATAGCATGAATAATAGACATTTATCATGAAATAAGGAAATAAATAATAACTTTATTATTGCCTCTAGGGCATATTTCCTTCAGTCTCCCACTTGCACTAGAGTCAATAATCTAGTTCACATCGCCATGTGATTGAACACCAATAATCATATCTGATATGGTTAACACCTATAGTTCACATCGTCATGTGACCAACACCCAAAGGGTTTACTAGAGTCAATAATCTAGTTCACATCGCTATGTGATTAACACCCAAAAGAGTACAATGTTATGATCATGTTTTGCTCTGAGAGAAGTTTAGTCAACGGATCTGCACATTCAGAGCCGTATGTATTTTGCAAATATTCTATGTCTACAATGCTCGCACGGAGCTACTCTAGCTAATTGCTCCCACTTTCAATATGTATCTAGATCGAGACTTAGAGTCATCCGATCGGTGTCAAAACTTGCATCGACGTAACCCTTTACGATTTAACCTTTGTCACTTCCATAATCGAGAAACATATCCTTATTCCACTAAGGATAATTTTGACCGCTGTCCAGGATCTACTCCTAGATCACTATTGTACTCCCTTGCCAAACTCAGTGTAGGTTATACAATAGATCTGGTACACGCATGGCATACTTTATAGAACCTATGGCCAAGGCATAGGGAATGACTTTCATTCTCTTTCTATCTTCTGCCGTGGTCGGGTTTTGAGTTTTACTCAATTTCACACCTTGTAACACGGTAAGAACTCTTTTTTGATGTTCCATTTTGAACTACTTCAAAATCTTGTCAAGGTATGTATTCATTGAAAAACTTATCACGCGCCTTGATCTATCTCTATAGATCTTGATGCTCAATATGTAAGTAGCTTCACCGAGGTCCTTCTTTGGAAAACTCATTTTAAACACTCCTTTATGCTTTGGAATAATTCTACATTATTTCCGATCTACAATATGTCATTCACATATACTTATCGAAATGTCGAGTGCTCCCACTCACTTTCTAGTAAATACAGGCTTCACCGCAAGTCTGATAAACTATATGCTTTGATCAACTTATCAAAGCGTATATTCCAACTCCGAGATGCTTGCACCACCATAGATGCACATTTTGTTAACACCTTTAGGATTGACAAAACCTCTTGGTTGCATCACATACAACTCTTCTTTAATAACTCCATTAAGGAATGCAGTTTTGTTTATCCATTTGCCGATTTCATAAAATGCGGCAATTGCTAACATGATTGACAGACTTTTAAGCATCGAACGAGTGAGAAAATCTCATTGTATTCAACATCTTGAACTTTGTCAAAAAACTTTTTCGACAAGTCTAGCTTTGTAGATAGTAACACTACTATCAGGCCCCCCTTTCTTGAAGATCCATTTATTTTCTATGGCTTACCGATCATCGGGCAACTCCACCAAAGTCCACACTTTGTTCTTATACATGGATCTCATCTCGATTTCATGGCCTCAAGCCTTTCGGAATCGGGCTCATCATCGCTTCCTCATAGTTCGAGGTTCATCATGGTCTAGTTACATGACTTCCGAACAGGATTACCGACCCTGGTGCGGATCTCACCGTTTACCCCAGATTCGGTAGTAACTTGATCTGAAGTTACATGATCATCATCATTAGCTTCCTTACTAATTGGTGTATTAGTCAGGGAACATATTTCGTGATGAACTACTTTCCAATAAGGGAGAAGGTACAATTACCTTATCAAGTTCTACTTTCCTCCCACTCACTTCTTTCGGAGAAACTCCTTCTAGAAAGGATCCATTTTAGCAACGAATATCTTGCCTTTGGATCTGTGATAGAAGGTGTCCCAACAATTTCTTTTGGGTATTCTATGAAGACGATTCTCCGATTTGGGTTCGAGCTTATCAGATGAAACTTTTTCCATAAGCATCGCAGCCCCAAACTTTAAGAAACGACAACTTGGGTTTCTTGCTAAACCACAGCATATGTTGTCGCCTCAACGGATTTAGATGGTGCCCTTTTAACGTGAATGCAGCTGCTCTAATGCATAACCCCAAAACAATATTGGTAAATCGGTAAGAAACATCATAGATTGTACTATATCCAATAAAGTACGGTTATGACATTCGACACACCATTATGATGTGGTGTTCCGGGGCATGAATTTGTGAAACTATTCCACTTTGTTTTAATTGAAGACCAAACTCATAACTCAAATATTTGTTCTCGCGACGATCTAGAAAATTTTTTTTGTCACGATGATTTTTCCACTTCACTCTGAAATTCTTTTGAACCTTTCAACTATTTCAGACTTATGTTTCATCAAGTAGATATACCCATATCTGCCAAATCATCTGTGAAGGTCGAAAATAATGATACCCGCCATGAGCCTTAACACTCATTGGATCGCATACATCAAGTTATTATTTCCAATAAGTCAGTTGCCGCCCAATGTTCCGGAGAACGGAGTTTTAGTCATCTTGCCCATGAGGCATGGTTCCAAAGCATCAAGTGATTCATAATCAAGTGATTCCAAAATCCCATCAGATGGAGTTTCTTCATGCGCTTTACACCAATATGACCTAAACGGCAAGGCCACAAATAAGTTGCACTATCATTATTAACTTTGCATCTTTTGGTTTCAATATTATGAATATGTGTATCACTACGATCGAGATCCAATGAACCATTTTCATTGGGTGTGTAACCATATAAGGTTTTATTCATGTAAGCAGAACAACAGTTTATTCTCTTACTTAAATGAATAACCGTATTGCAAAAACATGATCAAATCATATTCATGCTCAACGCAAACACCAAATAACATTTATTCAGGTTCAACACTAATCCCGAAAGTATAGAGAGTGTGCGATGATGATCATATCAATCTTGAAACTACTTTCAACACACATCGTCACTTCACCCTTAACTAGTTTCTTTGATACGCAACTCCGTTTGAGTTTCTACTCTTAGCAACCGAACCAGTACCAAATACGAGGGGTTGCTATAAACACTAGTAAAGTACACATCAATAACATGTATATCAAATATACCTTTGTTCACTTTGCCATCCTTCTTATCCGCCAAATACTTGGGGTAGTTCTGCTTCTAGTGACCAGTCCCTTTGCAGTAGAAGCACTTAGTCTCAAGCTTAGGTCCAGACTTGGGCTTCTTCACTTGAGCAGCAACTTGCTTGCCGTTCTTCTTGAAGTTCCCTTCTATCCCTTTGCCCTTTTCTTGAAACTAGTGGTCTTGTTAACCATCAACACTTGATGTTCTTTCTTGAATTCTACCTTCATCGATTTCATCATCATGAAAAACTCGGGAATCATCCATTGCATACTATAGTTCATCACGAAGTTCTACTAACTTGGTGATGGTGACTAGAGAATTCTGTCAATCGATATCTTATCTGGAAGATTAACTCCCACTTGATTCAAGCGATTGAAGTACCCAGACAATCTGAGCACATGCTCACTAGTTGAGCGATTCTCCTCCATCTTTTAGCTATAGAACTTGTTGAAGACTTCATATCTCTCAACTCGGGTATTTGCTTGAAATATTAACTTCAATTCCTGGAACATCTCATATGGTCCATGATGTTCAAAACATCTTTGAAGTCCCGATTCTAAGCCATAAAGCATGGTGCACAAAACTATCAAGTAGTCATCATATTGAGCTAGCCAAAGCGTTCATAACGCCGTCGCATCCGCTCCGCAATAGGTTTGTCACCTAGCGGTGCATCAAGGACATAATTTTTCGCGAGCAATGAGGATAAACCTCGGATCACGGATCCAATCCGCATCATTGCTACTAACATTTTTCAACACAGTTTTCTCTAGGAACATATCAAAAATAAACATATGAAAGCAACAACGCAAGCTATTGATCTTACAACATAATTTGCAAAATACTACCAGGACTAAGTTCATGATAAATTTAAGTTCAGTTAATCATATTACTTAAGAACTTCCACTTAGATAGACATCCCTCTAATCCTCTAAGTGACCACGTGACCCAAATCAACTAAACCATAACCGATCATCACGTGAGATGGAGTAGTTTTCAATGGTGAACATCTTATGTTGATCATATCTACTATATGATTCACCCGACCCGGTCTCCGTGTTCGAGGCCATATCGCATATGCTAGGCTCGCAAGTATAACCGAGTAT
>JAHHZJ010010310.1:0-33229 GCA_021437245.1 Aegilops speltoides
TGCATTTTTTACTGCTGCGAATTTTGCTATTTTCGAGAGATCACGAGTTTCTGAAATGCCCCTTTTAAAGCTGCTAATAACTATTTAACCATGCATCGGATTAAAATGTTTTAAATATGTAAAGTGCTTAGAATTTCGTCTAGTTTCATAATATGCCATTTTCATCCATGTTTAAATTGTTTAAAATGCTGTTTGTGTTAATTTGCTAAAATGCTATGCTAAAATGATTTATTTCATAACTAAATAACCGTAGCTCCGTTTTAAATAAACTTTATATGTAAATGGGGTGGAAAAATGCCTAGTTTAACATGGTCCACTTTATTTTCCTGTTTAACAACTTTAAAATATGTTTTAGGTCAGAACAGTAGCTATTTCGAAAAATGTGCATATGGGGATTTTCGGACTTGTTGTTCGTTGTTTCCGGCCTCATTTAAACTTGCCTAGGTAGGTAGTTTTGTTATGCTTCACCCCTTGCCATGTTAATCAACATTTAATATTGTTGGGTAGCTTAAACAAGAGAGAACTAAATAATTGATGTGGTGTTTTCGTCAATATGCAACTCGTTGCATATTGAGCTCCACTAATTGTAGGGATTGTTTGTGCACTTTGCCATGCCATGCATATTTAAACGGACATGCATCATCCTTGGGTGTGCATCATGCCACGCGTTATCGATGGTTGTTTACTATGTTGTTTGCTTCTTTCGGTTTGCTTCTCTCGTAAGCCGGTTTCGATTAGGAGTTGTGAGGATTCGTTAAATTCGTCCGTTTGTATTCTTCATGGACTCGTTCTTCTTCCTTGCGGGATTTCAGGCAAGATGACCGCTTCTACTGGATCTCACTACTATCATTGCTATGCTATTTGCCTCGTTCTTTCGCTATCTTTGCGCTACCTATTACTGTTTGTCCAGCCATCCCAAATTGCCATGAACCTCTAACCTTTGACACCATTCCTAGCAAACCGTTGTTTGGCTATGTTACGCTTTTGCTCAGCCCTCTTATAGCGTTGCTAGCTGCGGTGAAGTTGAAGATTTCTCCATGGTGGAGCGAGGGTTTTGTTGGGATATCACAATATCTCTTATATTATTAATGCATCTATATATTTGGTAAAGGGTGGAAGGCTGGCCTTATGCACAGTGTTTTGTTCCACTCTTGCGCCCTAGTTTCCATCATACCGGGTGTTATGTCCGGATTTTGCGTTCCTTACTGGCGATCGGGTGATTTATGGGACCCCTTGACGATTCGCTTTGAATAAAACTCCTCGGCAAGGCCCAACATTGACTTTTACCATTTGCCTCACCACCACCTACTTTTCCTTTGGGAGTAATTAACCAAGGGTCATCTTTATTTAGCCCCAAGCCAATGCTTGTCTAAGTGTTGGTCCAAACTAAAACCACTTACGGTGCCGCCCCTAGGCAACTTGGGGTATCGTCGGTTGCTGTCACGTCTTTGCTCATCCGTGCGTGGCACGAGGCAGAGATCTGTGGCCTACTATTAGGATGTCGACGCAGCCTGGAGGTCTTGGGTCTTTTTTACCATTGTCGAAATGTCTTGATGTCCGGGATTCGAGGTGATCGGGTCTTCTGGGTGAAGGTCTATTCCTTCGATGATCGCGAGAGCTTGTCATGGGATAAGTTGGGACACCCTGCGAGGGTTTAAACTTTCGAGAGCCGTGCATGGGTTATATGGCGGATGGGAATTTGTTAATGTCCGTTGTAGATAACTTGACACTTGATCCGAATTAAAGCGCATCAACCGGAGTGTGTAGCCGTGATGGTCTCTTCTCGTGAGTCAGGAAGTGAACACGGTTTACAGGTTATGTTTGGCGTAAGTCGGTGTTGAGATCACCTATTGATCATTGCTAGCTTCACGACCGTTCCGCTTGTTCTCTTCTCGCTCTTCTTTGCGTTGGTTAGCCACCATACTTGCTTAGTCGCTGCTGCAACCTCACCATTTACCCTTCCTTTCCCATTAAGCTTTGCTAGTCTTGATACCCATGGTAATGGGATTGCTTTGAGTCCTCGTGGCTCACGGATACTTCAAAACCGGTTTGCGGGTGCCTATGTTACCGGCGGCGGTGGCAAGGCTCAAGGAGGAGTTCGATGAAGATCTTGTCCTTTGTGTTGTTTCGTTCTAGTTGATCGATGAGTGGAGCCCAGTTAGGGTCGATCGGGGACCTTTTAGCCGCATTTGGGGTTCTTCTTTTATTTTGGTTCCGTGAGTGGGACCTTGATTGTATCTGGATGATGTATGCTTTATTCATGTAATTGTTTGAAGTGGCGATTGTAAGCCAACTATGTATCTCTTTCCTTATGTATTACTTGGGTTGTGTGAAGATTACCTCACTTGCGACATTGGTTTCAATGCGGTTATGCCTCTAAGTCGTTAGCCCGACCGTGGGAGATATAGCCGCATCGAGGCGTGACAAGTTGGTAATCGAGCCTTCCCGACCTTAAGAACCCCTTTGCTTGATCGTTTTTAGCGGCGAGTTGTGTCTAGAAAAATGTTTTGAGTCATTTAGGATTATATATATCGGAGAGTTAGGAATTCTTTTTACTCCCCAGTCCTTGACCTTACGGTGAGGTCTCGGCGTAGAGTTTGACTCTTCTCTTCTCAAATTTCACTAAAAAAAATTTTTTTAGGATCACGGGTATCTTGGAATCGTTCCGATATTCTTATGGCGAGAACATTGTTCTTGGTGCCTCGACATTTAGGGGTTGTGGCGGTGTCCGGGAGTTGAGCTCCAGGGTGTTGTCGTCATAATTTTATCGTTGCGATTCTGGAATACTGAGTTTAAATCTGTGGACATCGAAAATCTCTTTTATGCAGTTGTTGGTGAGATAACCCCTAACCCGATCTTGAGGTGAGTGCAGGGAGTATTGCCATGACTTCGTATAACGGATGCTTTTGAAGGTTGAGGTAGACGATTTCGAAGGTTTCTTGGTTATGTGTTGACGGATGGATACTGCTTGGATGTAGGATTGTTAGTTTGGGTGAGATATATTGCTCCTGTATCCCCAACACAGTTGCATAACCGGAAAGTTTCGGGGAGTTTCATAGGTGGGAATTCAAGTAGCTCTTAGGATATCTTTCCAGCGGATGTATGATATGAAATTGGGGTTCGGCGTCTAGTGGTCCGCCTATTCACGGTTGGTTTCTGATGGTCTCGTTGTGTCTTAAAGAGTCCTTGGCTATGCCGACTCGGGGACACCATTATGTCATGTGTCTTGCCTTGTACATGATGGTCTTTGTCTGATCGAGCCCGTGTAGGCCCCCCACGAAAACTTGAGACGAAATCTCTATCATATGTTTGTTAAGCTTATACGCAAGCCAAATCCTTTGTTTTGTGTTATTAAGTGGTATTGCGAGTTGCTTCAAAGTCAAATGTTGAATCCATACCTTTCCTAAGCGGTGTTCTCATATTGCTATGTGAATACTAATCCTTTTTGATCATTGAGGTTGTCATGTTAATCCTTTTCCAACGGTGCGCTTCTCTTGAGATGATCCATCATTCTCCCCATCAGCAAGACCAATTATCATTTCTTCTCAACGGTGTTTGTTCCATCTTCCCCAAATTGCCTTTGTTTTCCCACCTCCCACCCTTTTCTTCAAGGACCACATTTCTTTACCAAGTATCCTTTTATTTTTTGTGAAGTTTCTCCATTCTTTTCTCATCAATGTTCTTACCGGTGGTTCTCAAGAAGATGTTCTTCTAGTTCGTCATTCCTCATTCTTTTCTCTTCTCCGGTGGATCCAATTCAAGCTTTCGATATTCATCATATTCCTTTCCTCATTTCTAATGTCTTCTCATACCGGTGCACCTCATTATCATTCTACTTCTACGCTATTTGTTATTCGGAGTGCTCAAGATATCTCAAAGATTTGTGTTTCCACTCTGCATTCGTTCAAGCTCTTTGAGATTGGTATCTCATTCAAGTCATTTAATTCAATTGGTTGCAACATCTCTTTTAAATCTTTTCAGCGGTGTTCTTTTGAGTGGGCCTAACCCACGGATCTTTTCGAGGATCTTACGACTCTTCTATTTTCCCGAGCTATCCTAAATTCTTCTCCAAGTTTGGCGTAAGAATGAGTTATCATCGATCAAATGTTTTCTCAAGATCTTTCAAATTCTTTTCATAGTTGGCTCAACCTCTTAGCTTTTGATTCTTCGGTGTTCCTCAATAATTCTTGGTGGTGTTTCTCGTTGTCATTCTCATCATTTGAAGACCGAAGAAGAGTTTCTCTTTAATCTTGCTCCATTCTCTTCAAGATTCATGGTGCTAGTTTGTTGCCATCCTCTCATAGTTGTTTTCGATTGGTGAAATTCTTTTCACCCATTAGGAGCATTTCATGAGTTGTTTCCATTTCTTTCCTCAAGAAGGCCATCATGTCTTAATTCTTCATTCTCGGTGTGTAGCTATCGTTCTCCAAATCTTCTGGGTGAATCGTTCAAATATCCTCTAATCAGTTCATGTTCTCTCGTCTTCAAGTATCTTAATCCCCTCAAGTATCTTCATTCGTTTTCAAACTCTTTCCGGTGAATTGTGCCCTCGCTACTCTCTTTTCAATTCTTCGGTGGTTCTTTCAAGATCTTCCTTCCTTGTTCATCATATTAATTCATTCATTGTTTCCAAATTCCATCGATGGTTCCATCAATACCTTCTCAAGTTTGCGCCATATCTATCTTAATCATTTCTACAAGAATAAGTAGTATGCCAAATCCGTTGCTTGTCATCAATTTAAATTGGTGAAGGATCGCATAACGTAATTCTTATTATTATTTCATCAAGTGATTAATTCTTTCTTCGGAGTTAGTAATGGTATAAATTTCCCGATTCACGAGTTGTTCATTTCTTCTTTCAGGAGTTTGTTCATCATATCACATTCTCGGTTCGAGATGCTTCATCTTTTCTTTCCGGAGTTCTTCATGGAGGCTCTACATGGTGGTTCATCAAGGATTCTCTTCATTCTTCAATTGCTCTTCAAGATTTTCTTGAAGCTATGATCCTAAGCTATACTCAAAATTAAACATGGTGCTCAACACATGTTTTGTTTTGAGAGTTCAACATTCTTCTTCTTGCATTCCGAAGTGCAATTCTTTCTACCTTATCTTTTGAGGTGGTGTTATGTCACTCTTGACAATTTCCCTTCGTGATTCATGTTGTCAAGAATGAGGTATTTTAAATCCATCAATCTCTTCTTTGGAGTTATCTTGGTATAGATTTCACCTAAAGCCTTCCCTAAGGAATATTGCTATTTGTGGTGCATATCAATGACCCAAGTTCTTCTTTATCCTCCGTTGATATAGCTTTCTCGTCTCCTTGTTAGTATCAATGGTTTAGTTAGTGGCGGTTGTCACCTCATAGTCTTGAGATGTTTGCCATAAGCCCACAACAAGCTTGTGCTTCTCGTTGTTGATTTTCCAACAACTTCGTTCGATTTTTCTTTGCAAGGATGCTTTCCAAATTCAATTGTGGCGAAGATGTCATTTTCTTCTCCATTACATTATTCAATGATCTAACTTCTATTCTTTAGATTCTGAGAGGCATTGTGATGTTGTGCTCTTCACACATCACCTCGTTTTGAGATCGTGTTCTTTTCTTGCTTATCCATTTAACAGGAGTGTTGTATCATCTCTTAATATCTTTTCATCTCATCAAGTTTTCTTCTATTTTCTACGGAGAGCTGTCCAAATTCAGCCATTGTTGTTCCTTGGCTATCTCATTATACCAATGTGGTCATATTCTTTTTGTTAAGTGAAGCTCTTATTTCCATGCCTTTGCAACCTTCAAGTCCTCGTAATACTCTTTGTTCCTCTTTTCTAACGGATTGTTTGCAATCTCGTTCATCTCTGTTATACTCTTTCTTCTAAATTGCTCAACCTCTCAAGGTTCATGGTTTCACTCGTTAAGTCAAAAGCAACTTAGTTTACCTCTTATCTTCCTCTTCCATTTTCCCTCCGATGCCATCCTAGATCTCGGGGCGAGATCCTCTAAATAATGTTGGAGTTTTATAGCGCCCGGATCCGTCATGCGGTGCACCCGGTTATTTCGTCGTTGTTGCCATGTCATTTGCTTGCGTGTTGCATTTGCCATGTCATCATATACATTTCATATCATGTCATCATGTGCATTTCATTTTGCATACGTGTTACGTCTCATGCATCAAGAGCCTTTTCCCGTTGTCCGTTTTGCAACGGCGCTCCTATGTCCCCGGCGTCCCCTTCTTCTCTCTGTTGTGGCGGGTATTAAACTTTCTCGGAATGGCCGAGGTTTGCCAGCGGCCTTGGTATAACACCGTGAACCTTTGTCAAGTTTAGTGCCATTTGGAGTCGTTTGGTACTCAGCAGTTAACAGGGTAACATAAAGCCCTCTTTTGTTTGCAGCCCAACACCCCTTTCAAAGTGGCCCAAAACCCACCAAACTCCCCTCCATATTCTCGGTCATTCGATCACGATCGCGTGGCGAAAACCGCCCTCATTTGGACTCTCCTAGCTCCCTCTACCTATATATATGTGATCCCCTCCGAATTTTCGCGCGATCCAACCTAAGCGTCTTCCTCGCCGCATGCCGGACACGTCCGTCCGTGGCCGGGCGTGTCCGCCCGGACCGTCGCTCAAACCAATCCGTGGCCACGTCATCACGCCGCCTCCCAACCAATCAGGACGCCACCTCACCTCCCGCGCCCAGCCGCCCGCCCGGGCCATGAACCTATCTCGGCCCTTTCAAGACCCTGGGCGGGCCGAATCCGCCCGATCGGCGCGCGTCGCCCGCCTTGCTTGCGGACCTCGCCGGAACTTCGCCAGGCCACATCGCCGAACTCCACCGCCCCGCCGCCGCGCTCCTCCTTCCAGCCTTGCCTCCGCCTTGCGTCATATCGTACGCCCGCCACCATAGCCGCGCGCCTCCGCCCCGTGCTCCGCCGCCTCCTCCTGCGACCTTGCCCGTCACCTTCCTCCGTCGCGGACGTCGCGCCTCCACCGAATCGCCGTGGCAGCGCGCCTCCAGCGCCCGCCGCAGCTCTTCCATGCATTGGATCTGGTGCAGGCCGATCACCGGTTCCCAAACCTCCTTGCCGCCGCCTTGCCGGATCAGCGGATCGGCGTGGTCGATTGCCGCTGCCGCCATGAACGAGCTTCGGGGGCGGCGAACTGCTCCTCCCATGCGCGCTCGTGGACCCGCGTGGGCCCGGCCCGACAAGCCCGCTGCCGACACCTTCCCCCCTCTGCATGGGCGAGCCCGATGGTGAGCAGCCCTAAGCCTCGCCCCATGCACTTTTGGGCCTGCCGGTTTTGGCTGTTGCATTTTTTTTCTTACTGCAATTTTGCTATTTTCGGAGATGCGAGTTTTTGAAATGCCCCTGATTTAAACTGCTAATAACTATTTAACCATGCATCGGATTAAAATGTTTTAAATATGTAAAGTGCTTAGAATTTCGTCTAGTTTCATAATATGCCATTTTCATCCATGTTTAAATTGTTTAAAATGTTGTTTGTGTTAATTTGCTAAAATGCCATGCTAAAATGATTTATTTCATAACCAAATGACCGTAGCTCCGTTTTAAATAAACTTTATATGTAAATGGGGTGGAAAAATGCCTAGTTTAACATGGTCCACTTTATTTTCCTGTTTAACAACTTTGAAATATGTTTTAGGTCATAACAGTAGCTAATTCGAAATGTGCATATGGGGATTTTCCGGACTTGTTGTTCGTTGTTTCCGGCCTCATTTAAACTTGCCTAGGTAGGTAGTTTTGTTATGCTTCACCTTGCCATGTTAATCAACATTTAATGTTGTTGGGTAGCTTAAACAAGAGAACTAAATAATTGATGTGGTGTTTTAATCAATATGCAACTCATTGCATATTGAGCTCCACTAATTGTAGGATTGTTTGTGCACTTTGCCATGCCTTGCATATTTAAAGCTGGACATGCATCATCCTTGGGTGTGCATCATACCACGTTATCGATGGTTGTTTACTATGTTGTTTGCTTCTTTCGGTTTGCTTCTCTCGTTAACCGGTTTCGTTCGGAGTTGTGAGGATTCGTTCGACTACGTCCGTTTGTATTCTTCATGGACTCGTTCTTCTTCCTTCGGGATTTCGAGCAAGATGACCGCTTCTACAGATACTACTATCATTGCTATGCTATTTGCCTCGTTCTTTTCGCTATCTTTCGCTACCTATTACTGTTTGTCCAGCCATCCCAAATTGCCATGAACCTCTAACCTTTGACACCATTCCTAGCTGTTGTTTGGCTATATTACCTTTTACTCAGCCCTCTTATAGCGTTGCTAGCTGCGAGTGAAGTTGAAGATTTCTCCATGGTGGGCTGGGTTTTGTTGGGATATCACAATATCTCTTATATTATTAATGCATCTATATATTTGGTAAAGGGTGGAAGGCTCAGCCTTATGCACAGTGTTTTGTTCACTCTTGCCGCCCTAGTTTCCGTCATCGGTGTTATGTTCTGGATTTTGCGTTCCTTCTGCGGTCGGGTGATTATGGGACCCCCTTGACGGTTAACTTTGAATAAAACTCCTCGGCAAGGCCCAACATTGACTTTTACCATTTGCCTCACCACCACCTACTTTTCCTTGGGAGTAATTACAAGGGTCATCTTTATTTAGCCACCGGGCGATGCTTGTCTAAGTGTTGGTCCAAACTAAACCACTTGCGGTGCCGCCCTAAAGCAACTTAGGGTATCGTCGGTTCGTCGCATCTTGCTCATCCGATCGTGCTTTGAGGCGAGATCTGTGTGGCTACTATCGGGGATGTCGACGCAGGGAGGTCTTCTTGGTCTTGTTTTACCATTGTCGAAATGTCTTGATGTCTGGGATTCGAGGGCGATCGGGTCTTCTGGGTGAAGGTCTATTCCTTCGATGATCGCGAGAGCTTGTCATGGGCTAAGTTGGGACACCCTACTGCGGGTTTAAACTTTCGAGGCCGTGCCATGGTTATGTGGCAGATGGGAATTTTTTAATGTCGGTTGTAGATAACTTGACACTTGATCCGAATTAAAGCGCATCAGCAGGTGTGTAGCCGTGATGGTCTCTTCTCGGTGGTCAGGAAGTGAACACGGTTTACGTGTTATGTTTGGCGTAAGTCGGTGTTCGGGATCACCTATTGATCATTGCTAGCTTCACGACCGTTCCGCTTGTTCTCTTCTCGCTCTTCTTTGCGTTGGTTAGCCACCATACTTGCTTAGTCTTTGCTGCAACCTCACCATTTACCCCTTCCTTTCCCATTAAGCTTTGCTAGTCTTGATACCCATGGTAATGGGATTCTTTGAGTCCTCGTGGCTCACGGATACTTCAAAACCGGTTTGCGGTGCCTATGTTCTGGCGGCGGTGTGCAACCAAGCTCAAGGAGGAGTTCGATGAAGATCTTGTCCTTTGTGTTGTTTCATTCTAGTTGATGATAGTGGAGCCCGGTTGGGGTCGATCGGGGACCTTTTATGCATTTGGGGTTCTTCTTTTATTTTGGTTCGTAGTGGGACCTTGATTGTATCTGGATGATGTATGCTTTATTCATGTAATTGTTTGAAGTGGCGATTGTAAGCCAACTATGTATCTCTTTCCTTATGTATTACTTGGGTTGTGTGAAGATTACCTCACTTGCGACATTGCTTTCAATGCGGTTATGCCTCTAAGTCGTGCCCGACACGTGGGAGATATAGCCGCATCGAGGCGTGACATTAATGCATTACTCTGTTCTTATGAACTTAATACTCTAGATGCATCTTTGGATAGCGGTCGGTGTGTGGAGTAATAGTAGTAGATGCGGCGAGGAGTCGGTCTACTTATTTGGACGTGATGCCTATATACATGATCATGCCTAGATAATCTCATAATTATTCTCTTTTCTATCAATTGCTCGATAGTAATTTGTTCATCCACGTAATACTTATGCTATCTTGAGAAGCCTCTAGTGAAACCTATGGCCCCGGGTCTATCTTTTATCATATAAGCTTTCGATCTACTTTTATTTGCATCTTTACTTTTTGCATCTATATTATAAAATACCCAAAATATATTTATCTTATCATACTATCTCTATCGGATCTCACTTTACATGAAGTGGTGCGTGAAGGATTGACAACCCCTTTATTCGTTGGTTGTGAATTCTTTGTTTGTTTGTGTAGGTCGTGGGACTTACGAGGAGCCTCCTCTTTGGATTGGTACCTTGGTTCTCAAAATTGAGGAAATACTTACGCTACTATTGCTGCATGACCCTTTCCACTTCAAGGAAAACCAGCATAAGCTCGGGCGTAGCAAGAAGGATTCTGGCGCCGTTCTTGAGGGAGGTCTAAGCTCAAGTCAAGACATACCAAGTACCCATCACAAACTCATCTCCCTTGCATTTACATTATTTGCCATTTGCCTATCGTTTTCCTCTCCCCACTTCACCCTTGTCGTTTTATTAGCCCTCTCTTTCCCAATCTTCTCCTCTCTTTTTGCTTGCCCTTTTACATTTGCTTGTGTGTTGGATTACTTGTTGCCATGGCGCAAGATAATACCAAGTTGTGTGATTTCTCAATACCAATAATAATGATTTCCTTAGTACTCCGATTGCTCCTCTTAATGATGTTGAGTCTTGTGAAATCAATCTTGCTTTTTGAATCTTGTTATGAAAGATCAATTCGCAAGCCTTCCTAGTAAAGATGCGCTACTCATCTAAACAACTTTGTTGATTTGTGTGATATGCAAAATAAGAAAGATCATATAATGATATTGTTAAATTGAAGTTATTTCTGTTTTCACTTAGAGATCGTGCTAAAGTTTGGTTTTGTTTTTGCCTAAAATAGTATTGATTCACGGAACAAGTGCAAAGATGCGTTTATCTCTAAGTATTTTCCTCCGCTAAGATTATCACTCTTAGGAGCGATATTATGAATTTTAATCAACTTGATCATGAGCATGTTGCCCAATCTTAGGAAAGAATGAAATTGATGATTAGCAATTGCCCTACTCATGGTTTGAATTTATGGATGATCATACAAAAATTTTATGCGGCTTGAACTTTGCTTCTAGAAATCTTTTAGGTTCGGCCATGGGAGGCGCGTTTATGGAAATCACTTTAGGAGATGCTACAAAACTTCTTGATAATATTATGGCTAATTATTCTCAATGGCACACCGAAAGATCTTCTAGTAAAAAGTGCATGCTATAGAAGAAAACAATGTTTTGAGTGGAAAGATGGATGAACTTATGAAGTTGTTTGCTACTAAAAGTACTCTGTTGATTCCAATGATATGCCTTTGTCTACTTTGATTGAAAATAATAATGAATCTATGGGTGTGAATTTTGTTGGTAGGAATAGTTTTGGAAACAATGCTTGTAGAGAAACTTTAATTCTAGACCGTTCCTAGTGATTCCTCTAATAATTATGGAAATTCCTACAATAATTCTTATGGTAATTTTAATAAGATGCCCTCTGATTTTGAGAATAGTGTGAAAAATTTATGATCTCTCAAAAGAATTTTAATGCTTTGCTTGAAGAAAAATTGCTCAAAGTTGATGATTTGGCTAGGAGCGTTGATATACTTTAAGCTTCATGTTGATTTCCTTAAACTTAGATATACTCCTCCTAAGCATGATATCAATGAGTCTCTCAAAGCCATGAGAATTTCCATTGATGAGTGCAAGGAAAGAACCACTAGATTGCGTGCTAAGAAAGATTGCTTTGTAAAGGCGTGTTCTTCTAGTTTCAATGAAAATAATGATGAAGATCTTAAAGTTAATGATGTGTCCCTATTAGATCCTTGTTTTGCAATATGAATCTTGATAATAATGGGATGGAGATGAGTCAACTTTATTTAGAAGGTGTCCCAAGAATTGAGTTTTAGATCTTGATGCTAAATTTGGTAAAAGTGGGATTGGAGGTCATGACTTTAAATAGCATTGAACCCACTATCTCGGTTCAAAGGAATTTGATTATGATAATTGTTCTTTAGAAGGTTGTATTTCCTTGTTGCAATCCGTTGTTAATTCTTCTCATGCTTATAGTCAAAATAAAGCTTTTACCAAACATATCGTTGATGCCTTGATGCAATCTTATGATAAAAAACTTAATTTGGAAGTTTCTATACCTAGAAAACTTAATGATGAGTGGGAACCTACTATAAAGATTAAAATTAAATATCATGAGTGTTTTGCTTTGTGTGATTTGCGTGCTAGTGTTTCCACGATTCCGAAAACTTTATGTGATATTCTAGGTTTCCATGATCTTGATGATTGCTCTTTAAATTTGCACCTTGCGGATTCCACCATTAAAAAGCCAATGGGAAGGATCAATGATGTTCTCATTGTTTCAAATAGAAATTTGGTGCCTATAGATTTTATCGTTCTTGATATAGATTGCAATCTTTCTTGCCCTATTATTCTTGGTAGACCTTTCCTTAGAAACGATTGGTAGCGATTATTGATATGAAGGAAGGGAATATTAGATTCCAATTTCCATTAAGGAAAGGAATGGAGAACTTTACAAGGAATAAAGTCAAATTACCTTATGGATCTATCATGCGAGCTACTTGTGAATTGAGTGCGAAAGATGGCACCACTTAGATCTATCTTCGCTTTTATGCCTAGCTAGGGGCGTTAAGCGATAGCGCTAGTTGGGAGGCAAACCCAATTTTATTTGTGTTTTTTGTTTTTGTTTATGTTTATAATAAATTTTGCATCTACCTCTGTTTAGATGTGTTTTTATGTTTTAATTAGTGTTTGTGCCAAGTAGAACCTATAGGATAACCTATGATGGTAGTTGATTTGATTCTGCTGAAAAACAGAAACTTTGCGCGCACAAAATTAGTTTTGTTAAATCACAGAAACGTTATTTTTCATTGATTCTTTATGTTTATGATCAATAGACAAATTGTACAGGACTTCCTATTTTGGTAGGATTTTTAGAGTTCCAGAAGTTTGCGTTAGTTATAGATTGCTGCAGACTGTTCTGTTTTTGACAGATTCTGTTTTTCGTGTGTTGTTTGTTTATTTTGATGCATCTATGGCTAGTATTAAGTGGTATGAACCATAGAGAACTTGTAATACAGTAGGTTTAACACCAAAATAAATAAAGAATGAGTTCATTACAGTACCTTATGTGGTGGTTTTGTTTTCTTTCACTAACAGACTTATAAGATTTCTGTTGAGTTTTGTGTTGTGAAGTTAACTTCAAGTTTTGGATAAAGATTTGATGGACTATGGAATAAGGAGTGGCAGAGACTAAGCTTGGGGATGCCCATGGCACATAAGATATTCAAGGATAGTCAAAAGCCTAAGCTTGGGATGCCCGGGAAGGCATCCCTCTTTAAATCTTCGTTCATCGGTAACTTTAGTTGGAGCTATATTTTTATTAGCCACATGATATGTGTTTTGCTTGGGCGTCGTGTATGATATTAGTATTTGCTTTTTAGTTTACCACAATCATCCTTGTTGTACACACCTTTTGGGAGAAGTCTACTTGATTGGAATTTATTAGAATATGCTATGTGCATCACTTATATCTTTTGAGCTTGATAGTTTTTGCTCTAGTGCTTCACTCATATCTTTTAGAGCACGGCGGTGGCTTAATTTTGTAGAAATTGCTCGTCTCTCATGCTTCACTTATATTATTTTGAGAGTATTTTAGAACAGCATGGTATTTTCTATGGTTATAAATTGATCCTAGAATGGTAGGCATCCAAGTTGGGTATAATAAAAACTATCATAGGAAGTGAATTGGATGCTATGATCAATTTGATACTTGATAATTATTTTGAGATATGGAGGTAGTGATATTAAAGTCATGCTAGTTGGGTGATTATGAATTGAAAGAATGCTTGTGTTGAAGTTAGCAAGTCCGTAGCATGCGCGTATGGTTAAAGTTGTGTAACAAATTTTAAACATGAAGTGTAGGTGGCTTGTGCATCCTTATGAGTGGCGGTGGGGGCGAGCCATGGTCTTTCCTACCAATCTATCCCTCTAGGAGCATGCGCGTAGTGCTTGGTTTTGATGACTTCTAAATTTTTGCAATAAGTATATGAGTTCTTTTGACTAATGTTGAGTCCATGGAATATCGCACTTTTACCTTTCCACCATTGCTAGCCTCTTGATGCAGTGCATTGCCCTTTCTCACCTTGAGAGTTGGTGCAAACTTGGCGGTGCATCAAACCCGTGATCGATCGCTCTATCACACATAAACCTCCTTATATCTTCGTAAAAATCCACCATGCCTACCTATTATGGCATTTCCATAGCCATTCAGAGATATATTGCCATGCAACTTTCCACCGTTCGTTCATCATCATCATGACATACTTTCCTTTTGTCATATTGCCATTGCATGATCATGTAGTTGACATCATATTTGTGGCAAAGCCACCATGCATAATTTTCATACATGTCACTCTTGATTCATTGCACCATCCCAATACACCGTCGGAGGCATTCATATAGAGTCATGTCTTGTTCTAGTTTGAGTTGTAATTCATATGTTGTAACCAATAAAAGTGTGATGATCTTCATTATTAGAGCATTGTCCCAAAGAAAAAAAAAAGGCCAAAGAAAAAAAAAAGGCCAAAGAAAAAAAGAAAAAAAAAAAAAAAATAAAAGGGGTAATGTTACTATCTCCTTTTCCACACTTGTGCTTCAAAGTAGCACCATGTCCTTCATATAGTGAGTCTCATATCTTGTGCTTCAAAGTAGCACCATGTTTTTCATATAGTGAGTCTCATATGTTGTCACTTTCATATACTAGTGGGAATTTTTCATTATAGAACTTGGCTTGTATATTCCTACGATGGGCTTCCTCAAATGCCCTAGGTCTTCATGAGCAAGCAAGTTGGATGCACACCCACTAGTTTTCTTTTGTTGAGCTTTCATTCATTTATAGCTCTAGTGCATCCGTTGCATGGCAATCCCTACTCCTCATGTTGACATCAATTGATGGGCATCTCCATAGCCCGTTGATTATACTCGTCAATGTGAGACTTTCTCCTTTTTGTCTTCTCCACACAATCCCCGTCATCATATTCTATTCCACCCATAGTGCTATATCCATGGCTCACGCTCATGTATTGCATGAAGGTTGAAAAAGTTTGAGATTATTTAAGTACGGAACAATTGCTTGGCTTGTCATCGGGGGTGTAGAATTTGGGAATATCTTTGTGTGACGAAAATGAAGCATAGCCTAACTATATGATTTTGTAGGGATGAACTTTCTTTAGCCATGTTATTTTGAGAAGACATGATTGCTTTGATTAGTATGCTTGAAGTGTTACTACTTCTTTTGTCAATATGAACTTTTATTTTGAATCATTTGGATCTGAACATTCATGCCACAATAAAGAAAATTACATTGAGAATTATGCTAGGTAGCATTCCACATCAAAATTCTGTTTTATCATTTACCTACTAGAGGACGAGCAGGAATTAAGCTTGGGGATGCTTGATCGTCTCCAACGTATCTATAATTTTGATTGTTCCATGCTATTATATTACCCTTTTGGATGTTTATGGGCTTTATTTACATATTTATATCATTTTTGGGACTAACCTACTAACCGGAGGCCCAGCCCGTCTTGCTGTTTTTTGCCTATTTCATTATTTCAAAGATAAGGAATATCAAATGGAATGAAAACCTTGGGGCGTGATTTTTGGAGCAGAGCGTGATCGGAGGACTTGGAGTGCAAGTCAAGAAGCAATCGAGGCGGCCAATAGATAGGAGGCGCGCCCACCCCTCTGGCACGCCCTATCTCCTGGGCCCCTGACGCCACCGGCGTACTTCTTCCACCTATATATACCCTACGTCGCCGAAAACATCCGAAGCCAGCGAAAAACAATTTCCAGCCGTAACCATACATGTCCATGAGATCCCATCTTGGAGCCTTCGTCGGCGCTCACCGGAGGAATCGACCATGGAGGGCTTCTACATCAACACCATAGCCCCTCAGATGAGTTGTGAGTAGTTTACCACAGGCCTTGGGTCCATAGTTATTAGCTAGATGGCTTCTTCTCTCTTTTGGATCTCAATATAGTGTTCTCCCCTCTCTTGTGGAGATCTATTTGATGTAAACTCTTTTTGCGGTGTGTTTGTCGAGATCCGATGAATTGTGGGTTTATGATCAAGTTTATCTATGAGAAATATTTGAATCTTCTCTGAATTCTTTTATGTATGATTGAGTTATCTTTGCAAGCCTCTTGAATTATCAGTTTGGTTTGGCCTACTAGATTGATCTTTCTTGTCATGGGAGAAGTGCTTAGCTTTGGGTTCAATCTTGTGGTGTCCTTACCCGATGTGAGAAAGGGTTGCAAGGCACGTATTGTATTGTTGCCATCGAGGATAAAAGATGGGGTTTATATCATATTGCTTGAGTTTATCCTCTACATCATGTCATCTTTCTTAATCGTTACTCTGTTCTTATGAACTTAATACTCTAGATGCATCTTGGATAGCGGTCGGTGTGTGGAGTAATAGTAGTAGATGCGAGGCGAGGAGTCGGTCTACTTGTTGCGGACGGGATGCCTATATACATGATCATGCCTAGATAATCTCATAATTATTAAACTTTTCTATCAATTGCTCAAGCGATGAATTTGTTCACCCACCATAATACTTATGCTATCATGAGAGAAGCCTCTAGTGAAACCTATGGCCCAGGTCTATCTTGGTATCATAACTTTACGTAAGTTGATGGCAAAGACCTTCTTTGCCGTCGGCTAGCGAGATGTAAAAGAAACTAGGCGATGGCAAAGATCACGATTCGATTAGTGTTATGAGATCCTAGTGGGGATCTTGGGAATCCCACCAACCAAAAGGGTTTCTTTTACTCAAGAAGGGGTCCAAATTTTAGACAAGTTTAGTGATTTGCATAAACATATGGTCAAGTTGCAATAAATAATGAACCTCTCAAACATATTAGTGGAAACCTCAATCACATGAATACTCTTATTACTCTTTGCAATAGATGGTTGGATATTTTAGATCTCAAAATGGTTTCCTTTCACGAGAATTTAGGGAAGCATAAAGAGCCTCCGGGTTTGAAAGCCCTTACAAAGTTGCCAAAACTAAAGATGACAATACTTAGATCTATGCTTTATGCCTAGCTAAGGGCATAAAATGATAAGCGCTTGTTGAGGCAACCAATGAATAAAATTTATTTTTGTCTTTTTCTTTCTGTTTTGAGTATTTGCATAATTATGCCTCTGTTATGATTGTGTTTTTATATTTTAGTTAGTGTTTGGGCCAAGCAAAGCCTTTGGGATCATGTTGGGTGATATTTGATCGATCTTGTTGAAAAAGCGAAACTTTTAGCCTAGTAAAACAATTTTAGAAATTCACAAAAGCGTGATTTTGCTCTGAATTTTTACTCAAGATTTATATACAAATTGCCTACAATGTCCTAATTTTTCAGAATTTTTGGAGTTATAGAAATATACAATGTTTTCATATTGCTATAAATTTGTTCTATTTTTGACGGGTTACTTGCTTTTGTTGCATTGTGTGCTTATTACGATGAAACTATGGGTTGTATTTGGGGGTATGAGCCATAGCAAATTTGGAATCTGATAGATCTAATGAGATAATAAAATATGAATGGGTTTGCAATAGTACATAGAGTGGTGATTTGTTTTGTTATACTAACGAATCTCATGAAGGTTTTGTTAAGTTTTGTGTGATTGAAGTTTTCAAGTTTTGGGTGAGATCACGATGTAAGAAGAGCCTAATCTTGGGGATGCCCACGGCACCCAAGGTAATATTCAGGAGAAACAAGCAACTAAGCTTGGGGATGCCCAGTGGCATCCTCTTTCTTCTAACCATCGGTATTTTACTTGGAGCTATATTTTTATTAAGTCACAAATCATGAGTTTTGCTTGGAGCATATTGTATTATATGAGTCTTTGCTTGTTTTGCTTTTGTTTTGTGTCAAGTATCCTTCTGAACACACCTATTTGAGAAAGCCAAAATCGTGTTGTGATTTGTTAGAATTGCTCTATGGGCTTCACTTAAATTTTTTGAGCTATGGAATTGCTCTAGTGCTTCACTTATAACTTTTTTAGCACGTGTGCTTTAATAATTAGAAGAAATTCTCTCATGCTTCACTTAGATTTATTTGAGAGTTAGTATTTTTGAAGAAATTCTGTCATGCTTCACTTATATTATTTTGAGAGGCGAAATTTTTGTATGCTCATGTTCTTCACTTAGATTTGTTTGAGCTTTCAAAAGCAACATATGAAACTAGTCCCAAAGTGATAGATATTCAAGAGGGATATAATAAAGACAAAATAAACTTGATTCTTTGTAATAGTTTTGAGATATGATGATAGTGATATGTGAGTCATGTTGATGAGTAATTGTGCTCTAGTAAGAATATTGGTGTTGGGTTTGTGGTTACGCTATGAAGCACGAAAGTCAATAGTTATGCAATGAAATTGCATCCTACTTATGGTGCATTTAGCCGTTAGGAGCAGGGGTCCCCAGACTTGCACTGCGCTGCGGCGTGGCTCAAGTGGGGGCCCAATGCAGCCCAGCTTCATCGGCTCAAGCTCAAGACCCTCGCGAGGCCAAGCCTCATGAGGCGGGACTGACAGAGCTTCCTCGGGGCAGCCTCCTCGAGGCGGGCTCGCGGGAGGTGGAGAGATCAAGGCGGGGCACCTCCAGGGCCCGTGATGCAAGCCATGACGATTGAGGACGGTGAGCGCCGACTCGTGGTGTCCTTGTTTCCCTTCGGTGCAAAGAAAGCGCAGTAGAGGCATCGGGCAAGGATTCTTGTTTGGTGCAACAAGACCAAGACCAGTGAGCAGCGGGATGGAGGTCATCGTGGAGCCAGTGGCGTCCTTTGTTAGAGCCTTTGGCGGCGAAGACCAACTTTAGTCGGGATAAGTGTGCGGATGTTCCCCTTCAAAATGGCCAATTGTTGGCGCCTTCGATCATTATTTGGGGAGGCTCGGGGCCTCGCTCTATAAATAGGACTAGCCACCACAAGGTAGAGGCATCTAGATCATCTAGAGATCGACCGGAGAGAGAGAGAGAGAGAGAGAGAGAACAGCGGCGAACTCGCTCAGCGATTCATTGCACCAGCTCAAGAACAGCCCCTCATGAGGCTGTTCTCCCTTTATCTTATTCATCATCATTTGAGGCAATCCACCACACCACACCTTTGGGTAGGGTATTACACCACAATGGTGGCACGAACGATATAAATCTCGTGTCCCTTGTGTGTTCATCTTTCTGCTTAGATCTTTGCGAGACTTAGAGCGTGAGCTGGTAGGGAGAGATCTTCGTCGCACCCGGTGTTGAACCTCAAAGTGCGCTAGAACCGAAATCCGACATTTGGCGCGCCCGGTAGGGGGTGTGCGAGTCCTCCTTCCGCCTCCTCGCGTTTAAATCGCCTCGTCGTCCCGATGTTAGCGACCCGCATTGCCCGCGCCGACCAACTGGCGGCATGGCCCGTCCACGCCGTGCCGCCAACCAGGCGGCCGCAACCTTGCGCCTCGGGCAGCCCACCTCCGCGATGCGCTGCGAGAGTCGCGGCGGCCTTGACCAACGCCGCCTGCCCTCACACGCGGCAGAGTGCGGTCGGCGGCAAACTTGAACCCGCCCGCGGCCCGCGGCCGCACACCCGTGAGGCGGCGAACTCTGGGGCGCGCTCACGGTGGCAGAAGCTGCTACGGTCTTGCGGCTGCTGGAGGCGGCCTGGCGTGTTGCTAAGCGAGTAGCGAACTCTGGATGCCGCCGCCTGGGGGCGCCTCCCGCCTGCGTCAGCTGCCACCCGGAGTCGAGGCGGGCGTATGGCGGCCCCATCGTGCCCCATGACTCGAGTGGGCTCGAGGCCCAGCTCAGCGCCAACCGGCCCGGCATTGCGGGCGCCAAGTCGCACCACCCCATCTCGACCGTGAAGAGCACACCCGCGACCTTGGCCTCGGCGAACCACCGCGCCATCACCCTCAAGACAATGCTCGGGCGAGCTACATGGCATGTGGGGCACTCTGGCGAAACCGTGGAGTTGCGGTGCGAAGCTTATGTTCCCGCATGGTGGATCGAGAATGCGCCTTGGAAGAAGACCATGGCTCGTTCCTTGGGCGGTGGGCGAGCCACGAGAATCTAAGCTCTTTCAAGAGCCCCAAGAACCTCGGCGGCCGTGCGGTGGCAACAACTACTCTGGTATCACTACTTCCTCGGAGCAAACTTATACTAACCATGGGTCATAGGAGGTACAGGCGCGCGCGCGGATGGCTGCCCCAATCTTGCGACTTCCTACCCCTCGGAGGAGGCAGGGGATCTTGAGGAGAGGGGTCGGGATCCGGGTTCATCCCATGGCGCTTCGGCATCGAGCGCACTCGGGAGGTGGGCCCTCTGGGGGGAGGTGCCACAGGGCTGCCCGGCGGAGGACCGTGGTCGTCGAGGAACCGTTGGCGACCGCTCTACCCCATGGCGTCGTCCTTGGTTTTGATGCGCCGTCGGTGGTGGTAGAGTGTGGGCGCAAGCGGGGCCCTCGTCTAGTGATATGAAGCAAGGCGGTACTGTGAAGAAGGTCTAGTGCTGTGAAGCTCGCCGCCCGTGACACTCTCACGTAATAATGAGTGGGGTTGTACATGCCCGGAGTCTATGGAGAACCGCCCTCGGACCTCGGGCACTCCTGCCCACACCGATGGCGACACTTAGTTCCTTGTTGGTGAGAAGGCGTCAAAGACTAGACTAGGTCTTGGGCATGGCGGCCTTTTGCCTTTTGCCTTTTGCCTTTTCCTCTGTCGACAAGTTTCTTGATTTGAATTTAAGTTGGATTTGAGCTTGAGACTTGCGTGTTATGCAGGGAAGGGGCTTAATCTCGTTCGAGTAATCTCTAGTGTTACGGTTTCGACTTCGTCCAAGATAGCGTCGTTGCCTCCCCTCATGAGCCCCTCACGAGCCAGGCTAGGCGAACGCGTATACAATCCGGACGCTGTCGCGCACCCTCTCGGAGGTTCTCACGCAGGATCAATAGGACCACCGAAGACACTCGAGGCATTACGGCCATTGTGAGCGAGTCCGCTCGGGACTTCGTTAGGGTCAAAAGGTAAGCAGTCAGCTAAACCATCGCCGAAAGTAACTAAGCGTTACGCTTACAAGGATATTGATCACAAACCTTTACATGAGGGCTTCCCTCCCAAAATGCTCTTCACAGTCTTGAGGCCAAGCCGGACTTTCTTCCGCATGAGAATGAGCAGCGGGGCCTTACGATCGGTCGAGACATATCACTTTCGCCGCGTCATCGGGGTGCCTCTGGCGTCGGCGGCATCGCTCGCGTCATCACCATCTTTGCCAACACCTCGCCCGGCGCCATGCGCGTCCACCACCACCTTCATTGGCGGCCACGATCACGCCATCATCATCGAGCGTGAAGGCCACGGCGAGGGGCATCCACATTGTCCTCCACCCATTGCGCCATGTTGCCTCGGATGGCTATGTGCGCGAGAAGCGATGGCGGCATCGAAATCGAAGTGGGGATCCATGTTACGAGATGGCTGAAGACATGGGAGAAAACACGCCAAGGAAGGCTCGGTTCCTCTCCTCGGCGAACCAGCGGGACCTCTCGGGCGGTTCTCGAAGCATCACCACATCGGTGAAATATTGGAGGTTCTTGGCATAGTTGGTCTCGTCACGGCACCTTAGCGGCGGCCTGCGCAAATGTTGCCGGGGCGCATTAGCCCGCTCCTGGGCATTGGAGCATGGGGCGTGCTCATGCTACAAAAACGCCTCTGGCGGATCTCGTCCTTGATACGCAGCGTGGCGGCCTTGGCGGCGTCGACCCTCTGTCGGAGAAAAAGCGGCTCGGCACGGGAAGAGGCCAGCTCGATTGCGCCGCACCAAGGGCGGCAGCGGAGAATCCGCACCAGCGTCACCTCGACCGATTTGGCCACGAGGTCGCGGTCCTACCCAGCTTCAGCCGATCGGCTCAACCTCGCCGTATTAGTGCTCAAGACCGAGCAGGCTTCCGCCACTTTCGGCGGTCGATCTCCTCTCGGGCTCGGGCAGCGGCGGCGGCGTCATCCTCGCTTGAGCCACGGCGCTCCCTGCGTCTCCGGCCGCTCCGAGATCAAGGTTGCGCTTCGGCGGCCTCCGATGTCGGCGCTTCTTCGCGCCACGGAGCTCTACGGTCGCGGAGGCCTCCCAGCGACACAAGGCTGCTGGCGCGATTCCACTGCTCCTCGAGGAGTTGCCCGGGCTTGGAGCTCCCCTGCGCTCCTCCGCATCCTTGCGCCATCGGTCTACTTCCGGGCCTCCTCGGCGGCTGGGGGCAGGCCTCAGCGAGCCACGGTGGCCTTCCGCCTTCACATTGTCGAGGTTCGCTGGTGGCGTAAAAAGCAGCTACCTTGACTTGCGCCTCTCTTGTGGCGCAGGCCTTGACCTCGGCGTCGCGTCCTCGCCCGGCAAGCTGCCGTCGGCTTCTGCGTCCACCCCTTGGAGAAGTCTTGGCGAAGGCGCGCTCGCGGCTGCGCTGAAATCGTCTTCGCGTCATCCTCTGCCCATTGGCGGCTTCGGAGAACCTTTGGGCGGCATGCCCCCTCGGTGTAAATTTGGGGCTGGTGCCCGGCAATTGTCGAGCGGGCGCGCCGAGCCCGGCACGGCACCGGTCCATCGAAGAGAAGCTTAAGACCGACTTCATCCACTCGCCATTCACGATTAGGGAAGGAGCCGCAGGGCAACTAGTTATGCCCGGGGAACCCATAGAGGAAGGCGGCGTCACGAGGATCCAAATGCCGTGGGATGGGCCCTCCTCCGATTGGCCCAGTGGCGGGGCGCGCTTTCGAGCTCGATATGCTCGGGGTCGTGGCGAGGCGAGGCTTGGGGATGGCTCCTAGCCGTCTCCACGAACCCGGCGGAAGGGCCCTAAGAAAGCTGCGATTAGGCTGCGAGAATAGAAATGAAGGAGCAAAGAAGGAAGAGGACTTACTCATCCATGGCAAAAGTACTTCCCTCGCTTGACAAATGGCAAGGCGATCTTCATCGCCCAGGCATCCTTCCTCTTCTTGGAGGGCCTCGAAATCTGCTCGAAATCGACCCAAGCGCTTAGCGCGAGGAGCTTACTTCTATATTGGGCGTTAGGGCGATCAGCGCTAATGGGACCCGGCACGAGGCGCCACAGAGCACCACCTCGTGAGGGCGGCCGGAGCCTCGGGAGCCCCAACCTCGGGAGTCGTAGGCCATAGCTCCTCGCTGCCTTTGCCCTAGGCGGGGCTTCATGGGATGTCGCCTCCGGGCCCATGATGTCATCTGCACCTCCACAACATAATCCTTTTCGGCTCCCATGATTCTTGTCTCCTGCCGTCACCTAGGGCCGAGGCCGCTTTAAGCAGCTGGAAGGGTAACCACGCGACAGGATTCTCGCGGGGCCCCGAGGGCGGTCGGTAGCGGTCCCCATTCATTGAAGCGGGCATCTGCTTCCCAAAATCGACCCTGCCGAACAAAAGTGCAGGAGGGCACCATCATGTCGGAGGCTGCCGGGAAGGTGGCAGTCGGGACCTTGAGCACCATCCTCGGTGCTTGGCGCGGGTCCTCCTCTGGCTGCATGCGGTCCTTGTGCCCGCATAATCCCACATTCGGCGAGAGTGGCGGAGAGGAGCAATCACGACCTTGGAGAACTCCTTCACCACCTTGGGTGCCGTCACGTTGAGCACCCTCAAGGTCTCGGCGGCGCCCAGGCGAAGACAAGCGAGGGCTCCACGAGCCTCATGAGCCCGGCTGAGCTAGGAACAGCCAGCAGCGGTTGGTCTGCGAAGCGGTGGATACCCCGCGTCACGTCTGACCACCGCTCTCTGAACTTGGCCTCGAAGGAGGAAAGTGAAGTCGATCCACCTGCGGCCGTCTCTAACCCGCGGAAAGCTCACACACCACGAGCATTGAGTAGGATCGCTCGGCGCAAGGAGAAGAAATGGTGCGGCGAGCAGCGGAAGGAGGAATGCCCACCATTGCCTGCAAACAAAAGCAAAGATAGCCGGAGAGTAATGGACTCGGTCGAGGTGCATCATGTGGATCGATAATGGGAGAGCACCGCATTGAAGAAAGCGAGAAAGGGCAGAGACCGCCCACAAGGCTTCGGTGAAGAAGCGGACCTCTATGACAACCTGTTGATAGAAGCGTGGGGCCTTGAGCGAGGGCCATGGTCGGCCACACTCGTTGAAGATGGTGGCAAGAAGCGAGCGGACCTTACGAGGCCTCGGGATTGAGTATGATTGGCCGATCGGCAGCGGGGTGAAAGTCGTTATATCGACTAGAGGGGTGAATAGGCGATTTTATGAATTCTTCTTTGAGGAATTTCTGGTGAGAAATTCCTTAGCGGAGAACTACTTGCGTGGAATATGTACTCGAAGTGAACATAACAGGATACACACATAGTCGGCATGATGAAATGAAGACTAGAGCGAGTCGGAGAAAGCGTAAACCGCGAGGATAACAAGATGAAGACAAAGCGGTGAAGAAATTGAGCGAGGAATTTGTGAAAGTCTTGATCAAAGTCTTCAACACAGATATATGAACAACATGCAACCACGGAATGAGGAAATGAATGAGTTGAGAAATAGAACCGATTAGTTGGTGAAGACAATGATTTGGTAAACCAGTTCCAAGCTGTTGTCTCGGTTATGCGTCAGTTGGGCGGTGAGTATTTAAACTTCGAGGACACACGATCCGGACACCCGATCTCGAGCGCAACTCGGGACATCCGATCCTCACCGTATTCTCCTTGAACTAAGACCACGCAGGCCTCGTCCAATCACTCATGGTAAGTCTTGGTGACTTCCAAACCTTCACGGACTTGGTCACTCGGCGATCCACAATTCCTCTTGGATGCTCTAGACCTTGACACCTAACCGTGCGGAAAAGCCAGGTCTTCAAAGGTAACAAGCGTCGGATCCACGAGGATCAATTTCTTGATGATGCTCAATCACTTTGGGTTTGTGGGGGTTTGGTTTTGGGATTTTCCTCACTTGATGATTTTCGCTCAAAGTCCTCGGAGGATGGGTTGCTCTCAAATGACAAGTGTCAAGTTCTCTCGGGCACCAACCAACTAGTGGTTGTAGGCTGGCTATTTATAGCCTAGGGAGCAGCCCGACATGATATGACATAAATGCCCTTCAATGATATGACCGTTAGGTGGATAAGATATTTTGGGACAGCCGTATGCATACGACCAGCGATCGGAAATTTGACTCTCAAATTCCTCGGGGCTATCATGTTCCTCCTTGTGTAGGCAATTCGCTTTGGTGAATTCCTAACTTCTCGATCGAACAAAGTCATCGATGACGGAAGAGCGTGTCTCATCCTTTGAAGAATTTAGTGAAGCGTATAAGATTTCAATGGCTTCACTCGAAGAGTTGGTAGGTGAAAATCGTTATATCGACTAGAGGGATGAATAGGCGATTTTTATGAAATTCTTCGAGGAATTTGCGGTGAGAAATTCCTAGCGAAGAACTACTACTGACGGAATATGTACTCGAGAGGTAAACATAACGAGGATACACATAATCGGCATGATGAAATGAAGACTAAACGAGATACGGAGCGTAAACACGGGATAACAAGATGAAGACAAAGCGGTGAAGAAATTGGCGAGGAATTTGTGAAAGTCTTGATCAAAGTCTTCAAGCAGATATGAACAACATTCAACACGATAATGAGAAATGAATGAGTTGAAGAAATAGAACCGATCGAGTTGGTGAAGACAATTATTTGGTAGACCAGTTCAAGCTCTTTGTCTCGGTTATGCGTCTGGTTGGAAGCGGTGAGTATTTAAACTTCGAGACACACGATCCGGACACCCGATCTCGAGCAACTTCGGGACACCCGATCCTCACCGTATTCTCCTTGAACTAAGACCACGGGCCTCGTCCAATCACTCGTGGTAAGTCTTGGTGACTTCAAACCTTCACAGACTTGGTCACTCGGCGATCCACAATTCCTCTTGGATGCTCTAGACCTTGGCGCTTCTAACGTCTGGAAGAAGCACAGTCTTCAAAGCTAACAAGCGTCGGATCCATGCGGGATCAATTTCTTGATGATGCTCAATCACTTTGGGTTTTGTGGGGTTTGGTTTTGGGATTTTCCTCACTTGATGATTTTCGCTCAAAGTCCTCGGAGGATGGGTTGCTCTCAAATGACAAGTGTCAAGTTCTCTCGGAGCGACCAACCAACTAGTGGTTGTAGGGGCGGCTATTTATAGCCTAGGGAGCAACCCGACATGATAAGACATAAATGCCCTTCAATGATATGACCGTTAGGTGGATAAGATATTTTGGTCATTGGCCTTTGACTGCACGCACTGATCGGAAATTTGACTCTCAAAGTCCTCGGGGCTATCATGTTCCTCCTTTGTGTGGCAATTCGCCTTTGGCGAATTCCTAACTCCTCGATCGAGCAAAGTCATCGATGACGGAAGAGCTGCGTCTCATCCTTTGAAGAACTTGGTGTAGAGAATTTCAATGGCTTCACTCGAAGGATTGGTAGGTGTAGAGATTTGAGTTGAGCATCACATGGAAATTTTTCCTTAGTATTTCCTCGACCCCTTTAATAGATGCGGTGTTTCCTATGACTCAAGAAGAGAAAATGAAACTACGAAAACAAAAGTCTTCACGCTTCATATTCCTCGAATGAATATCAAGTCTTCATGGTCACACCAATTTCTTCACTTTCAAAGTCTTGATCGAAGAACTTCATTTTTAGGAAGTCGACTTTCTCTGTAAATATCAAACTCCTCATAGACTTATAGACACGTGTACACTCACAAGCGCATCAGTTACTTAACATATAAATCTTCAATACACCAAAATCACTAAGGGGCACTAGATGCACTTACAATCTCCCCCTTTTGGTGATTGATGACAACATAGAGTTAAGTTTTCAGCGAGGATAAACATATGAAGTGTAAATCTGATATTGAGGAATTTGATTGCAAGATATAGAAGAACTCCCCTGAATATGTGCATAATGAGAATTTGCTTTTGAAGCCATGCACATTTGAAGAATTGAATCATGGAGATCTCCCCTATATCTTGTAATTCATACCGCATTTGATATTTAATATGAAGAATTTGAAATGCATCTTTGAAATATGGTGCCTTATGAGATTGACATGCGTGCAATGATATTAACGAGGAATAGGCATGCGAGAATAACACATCAAAAGTATCGAGCACGGTGCAAAGTCAGCACAATGCACCGTTCAAAAGTGTCGAGGCACCATCAGTTTAAGGTTACAACTTCGATCCAATAAAAGTTTGGAACGCGAGTTGTAACTTGATAAGCGCCCATAATATAAACCGGCGAAGACTAACTCAGATTTCTCCCCTTTGTCATCAAATGACCAAAAGGATCGGCGAGGACTAAGCATACGAAGATATTCAAGTTGATGGAGGCGCCCGGTGTTGTCGGGGGTTGTTTGTTGAAGTAGGGCTGCCGTAGTGTCGTCCAAATCTTCATATTCGCCAGTTTCCGCGATGAAGAATAGAGCTAGCCACGGATCGGGAACTTTGACTCTCTTGAATTTCTTGGAGGTAGTGCGGACCGGTCAAAAGCTTCACGAAGACCCATAGTCTTCAATTCTTCGCGGAATATACATGATTAAGAACAGCCAGTGCGGTTGAGGGTTTCATGAAGGTAGTCTTGATTTTCTTCCTTTGCATTATCGTTGAGGTCATGTTGTGAAGAATTGCAGCAAATTGGCCTTCACCATTTACGATTGCGTTCAACCTTCCGATGAAGATTGAGGAGTAACTCACGATCGATCATCACCACAGGTGCGATTGCTTGAGGCTGTTGCTTGGTTGAGGTATTTGCGGCAATGTCATGCGTTCTTGAATCGTCATTGGTGGAGTAAGATGCAGCCTTGCGAAATTGACCATCAATGGGCGAGTGCCTTCATCAATTACATTCTCTGCCTTGCCCTTATCATCGAGATGATGGCTGGTAAACGAGGACTTCAATGGGCGGCAAGTAGCTGCCATGGTTGAGTGTCGACCTTGTAGTTCGATGAAGATCTTGCCCTTATTAATTGCATGATCCAAAGGCGCATATGGCTTCAGCTCAAAAGGTGACATTGCAACATTGGCGAGTCCTCATGAAGAAATCATGGAAGTTGTGAGGCATCGCATGAATGATATTGAAAAGCATGTTCTTCATGATGCCAGCGACATCTTCTTCATTTGAGTCGTGGCCTTTGATGGGACTCATTGTCTTTGTCAAGATTCTATATATAGTCAAGAGGCACATCGACAATTCCTTGACGAAATTTGGTTAGAGGAGCTTGTCTGGCAGCGTCTTCATAAGCACTTGCATAAAGTGATCGAGATAATTCACGGTCATTGTAGATGCAACATGCAGGTTTCATGGGGAGGATCAAGAGGAAGGACGAAGCAATTGATTCTTTGGTGCCTTGTAGTGAGTATTCTCTGTCGGCCAATCCAGAACCCATGAATTGATGTCTTGACATCTCCGTGATGTCGCGAGGTGGCATAGAAGCGAAGAATGAGTTCTTCATTCGATCACAAATGTCGGTCTGAAATTGATATGCATCGTGAAGAACACGAATCTTGGCTGAAGCACGGCGGTGATTCCATATCCACATGAGGAATATGCTCATGGTGAAGATCTTGTCCTTGTCAAAGCGGCGAGGAATAGAAGTTTGCTTGTGTAGTTGTCGAGCGTCTTTTCCTCATTGGCGATCATATGGATTATAAGCGATGAAGAACACATGCTCGAGAAAAAAGTCTTGACCTTGAATTTTGCTTGCTTGAAGCGGATTCTTGGTTTGGGCGGAGGAATATCGGTGATTTGAAGCACAACCTCGGGAATCGCGATCTCGGGTTCTTGGTGAGAATTTACAGTTCCTCTCCTTGTGCGATTTGAGGATCGGCGGTGGGTTCTTGCGCTAGTGGTTTGGAATTGCTTCGTTGTGAGAGCGATGTGGGATGAGTTTCTTGAGCCCATTTGAGCAGTTGTGGCCAGGGACGGAGGAACTTGTTGAAGCGGAGTGAAGAGAGGAGTATTGGGATCTTGACTTTCCCAAAAGTCATCGTTCATCAACGGTGTAGTGCACCCAATATCACGTCTTCATCTTCTTTTCAATTTCCTCAACTTTTTGCCTCTTGGCTGTGAGGCGAGGCGCGGGTGAGAAACAAGCTGGGGTTGAAGGAAGCTTCCACTTCAATTTCTTCATCAAGCTGTTACGAGGTAATGTGATTGATTTTCTTCATCGATCCGCTTGGGATCGTGTAATCTTCTCCATAAGGAACAATTTCCTTGGGCGACATGGAGGAGATGGGAATAGCATCAATAGGATTTTCAATCGAGCTGGTCATTGGCTTCATTTTCTTGCGGTACGAAGAATTTGATGCGGTGATGCCTTCCTTTTCTTCACTGCGGCTCGATTCTGCGGCCTTTGTCTTCTTCACTTCATAGCGAGAAGGAAGAATTGGAGTTAGTGTTGGCGCGGGGAGGGCTGAGGATTGTAGTACAGTTTCTTGAGCGCACCACTAGTGGATGCCACAGGAATTTCTTGGTGGTGGAATGGAGTCATCAGCCACGGAACTTGTATTCTCATCGGCCTGTTTGAAAGTCATCGGCTGATCTTGGCATGTTCTTCAGCGGTGAGCGAGTCTTGACTGAGATTTTCTTGTTGCGATGGGGCTGCAACGGTTGACATTTCTTCGTCAAATTGCGAATCTCACCTTGGCTCCTTGCCGGTCGGCATTATAAGCATCAAAATCCTTCTTTGAGTGCTTGGATTTCAGATTGAGCTTTGAGAAGTTCTTGAGTCAAGTTGACTAAGTTCTTCCTCGAAGCTTCTCCTTCGGCTTGTGCTCTCTTCAATTCCGAGCCTTTTCAAATTTCCATTTCTCTTCAGTGATGAAATGGTTGACATGTGACTTTGACCGAGAGTCAATGGCAGATCGGGATAAGTGTTTGGATCTGATGCCATAGGTCAATGAAGTCAAGGATCTTCTTCGGATCAAAAGCGAGCACATTTGTTCTTTTGGCTCTAGCGGCCTTGGTCGATCATCTCTCGATGATTTACGCAAGTTCTTCATCGAGGCTTCATCATCGAGAGGAGCGTTGAATGCAACTGTTTCTTCTTTGGACTTGGCGAGGACGCGTCCATTGTTGCTTTGTCTTCGAGTGGGGCTGTTGAGGACATTGGTGCGGTGAGAACTTCTTTGAGACACGAAGCAATTGAGAAACCACAGGTCCTTTGACATGTAGCGGATGCGCAGGAGTTGAGGACTTGGAGGAGCTGCTTGAGGATTTTGAATGGCAGCAACGATCTGAGAATTTCTTGGTGAGGCGCGTTGAGAGGCTGGGCCATGAGGGGCGATGGTGAAACACTTGGCTTGCGGCGAGCTTCTTTGGCATTGATTTCCTTGGCTTGACCGAGGGCTCGTGGCGGCAGCGGCAGCAATGATCCTCATTGAATTTCCTCACTGCCTCCTTGGCTGTCTTGCCAATTTGGCTTGGCGCTGGACCATTCTTGGAAAGTCTTCACAGCTTGATCTTGGTGGGATCGTGACAGGCGGTGCGGAGGAGCTCTTGGGCATGGAGGGTTTAAGGCGAATTTCCTCATGTACTTGGGAGTGACATAGCGGTATTCCTCCATTCTCGTGCCCATCTTCTTTCTATCCTTTGTATCGCACTTTTGCTGGTTTTTAGTCTCCTTGCCAAACTTGGATTCATCGGTGTCGCGATAGTCTTTGTATATTTCCTCGGGGAATCTCAAAGGCAGTCATGACCTCCGGTTTCTTTCCTCCCTTCTGCGGTCTCTTGCCTTCGCCATTTTCTTGGTGAGAATTTGAACAATAGAGCACTCACGAAGAAGTATGCGATTTTCTTCGAGAATCTGCAAATGAGTTAAGTTGATGAGAACCTAGTGATTGGCGGACATGAATACAATGAGCAGTGTAGGTGCGAGGAATTTGGAGAGGTCATATCGTTCTTAGATGATTTTCAAAGAACAAGTTTTGAGGATTTTGACGAGTTGAGCCTTGAGGAATTTCACTAAGCGTTTAGTCTCGGGTTCGAGTTATGCTGATTGAAAATCCGCACAATTGAGGAATCTTGAAGAAATGAATGCTTAGAGATAAATCGAGAACATATCTGATTGTGTGAGGTGTTCATATGTGAAGATTTGAAGAACAAAACACCTTTGAAGATTTTGAAAGATTTGAGAATCAGCGAGTAATAAAAGTGACTTTTAATTACCGAAGAACACGACGAGCGAGGAATGAGCTGTAGTGAAGTTCATCACATTAGATCTCACGTCCTAACTTGGCGAGGGAGACTCTGTGGCCGGAGTGAAGATTTCATGACGGTGTAATCTGACAGCGATGAGGTCGAAGCGGTGAAGCTTTTCCTCACCGCGGCGATGGTATGCGGCGCTAGGGTTTGAGAGCTCGTCGAGCACAGCGATCGGCGGAATAAATGAAGTAGGAAAGGAGAGGTATTTATAGCCACGCGGTGAAAAACTATGCGCCGAGAAGATTTTGGGCGAACATGCCCACCCTTTCTTCTTCCGCGACATGTGTCCCACGTCTTGTCGCGGATGAGATCGTGTAAGATCGTGGGTGATTAAACTAATACATCGTGGGATCGGAGCGGTTTGGCCCGGTAAAACCGAAAACTTGGATAAGATTTGCTTAAAAGTTTAGTTCGAAATTTCTTCAATTTATCAAGGACCGATGAAGACTTTGAGCGAGTTTCAATCGAGCAGCACATGAAGAATTTGTGATTAGATTGGATTGAGTATAGCATAGAGGGAAGGATGCGATCACATTCACTTAGCGAAATCGCAACTTGAAGAAATAGCAATAAGTGAATGTTGTAGAGGACATAAACTCATATATATATATATATATATATGATGAAGAAAAACGGAAACATTGAAGATTTTGCAAAGTTGAAGAATTTGAAAAAGCGAGGAATTTCAAAAATGAAGAAAAACTCAGATTGAAGATTTTCAACTTTTGTGGTGGCGTATTACCAAGTATAAGAATGATGATTTGAGACACAGCGTATAATTGTCGTGGGGTTACGAGAATCAAATTCTTCATTAATTTCTTCACACTTAGAATGTTATTCTTCATTGATTGAGGAAAAACATTTCTTCATGTGTTGCACATCTAAGTCATCAATTATGCATAAGGGTTAGGATGTGTGTCCTTTTCAAGAACATTCGAAGATTCTAAGATATTTAGCTCACACGCAACTTGCTAAATCTCTTCTCATCCAAGAGCTTAGTGAAGATATCAGCTAGCTGTTCTTGATCTTCACATGCTTTCGATGGAGATATCGCCCTTCAACACATGATCACGAAGAAAATGATGGCGAATCTGGATGTGCTTAGTCTTGAGTCTTTGAAGCGGGTTGTGAGCAATCTTGGCGGCACTCTCATTGTCGCGAAGAGGCACATTCTTCACATTGGCGCAGTAGTCCTTGAGGTTTGCTTCATCCAGCAGTTGAGCCACAGCATGAGCGGCAACAATGTATTCACTTGGCGATGAAGCGAGATACGATTCTGTTTCTTGAGGACCAACGGACCAAAAGATCGTCAGAAATGACAAGTGCGGATGTTGACTTGCGGTCCACGATCACCTGACATAGTCAGTCGAATATCAATGAGATCAAAGCGAGCCCTTGGGGTACCATAATCCTAGTGTTGGTGTGTGAGCTAGATATCGAAGAATATGCTTCACTGACCTTATGGTGTGATTCGCCGGTGCAGCTTGAAATCGGCACACATGCAAACACTAAGCATTATATCGGCCTAGATGCACATAAGTACAATAAAGAACCAATCATGGGCGGTATACCTTGTGATCGAAAGTCAATACCATTTTCATCGATTGCATAGATGGCCATTTGTGGGCATAGGAATTTTAGCCTTTGCAATCTTGCATGCGAATTTCCTCGATACATCTTTGAGGTATTTCTCCTAAGATATGAATATGCCATTCTTTGCTGGCAGAATTTGAAGACCTAAGAAGAATTTCAACTCTCCCATCATAGACATTTGATATTCTTCACTCATCATATAAACAAATTTATCACTATATCGTTGGTTAGTACAACCAAAGATAATATCATCAACATATATCTAGCACACAAGCAGTTCACCATCATATGATTTAGTAAATAGAGTAGGGTCAAGTGAACAAGATTGTGAAGCCATTCTTCACGAAGAATTCCTTCATGTGTCATACCACGCATGAGGGGCTTGCTTGAGGACCATAGAG